>OY856188.1:51250100-51380516 GCA_963693315.1 Diogma glabrata
TTTTGAGTATGCGTAGAAAACTCTGTATGCGGCAGAGACACGGGCTTTGATATCTGCCTGCATGTCATTTGACGATGTTATTACAGACCCGAGGTATTTGAAGTTTTCCACGCGTTCCACTTCATAGTCGCCAGTATCCAGATTTCCGGGAGGTATGTTCTTAGATGTTGTTAACACTTTGGTTTTGCCGGTGTTGATGCATAATCCAAGACGTTTAGCATTTCTTTCAAGCTGAGAGAGACTATCCTTAATATCGCTTGTTCTACGTCCGAGATGCACAATATCATCTGCGTAGCCAAGAACTTGACTAGATTTGTTATATATGCAGTTTTGTGTCTCAATTCGGCTTTTTCTTATCGCGTGCTCAAGCGCCAAATTAAATAGTACGGGCGCGAGTGCATCACCTTGTCGAACACCTGATGTTATATCGAAAGGATCAGAAACTGACCCTTCGATTACTATTCTACAATTTGATCCCGATGTTGTGAGTTTACACAGAGAAACAAGTTTCTCTGGGATACCAAGGCATATGAGTGCGGACCAGAGGTTGTCGCGGATGATACTATCATATGCTTGCCTGAAATCAACGTAGAGCTGGTGAATGCTGATGTTGTACTCCCAACATTTTTCCAGAATCATCCTTAATGTAAAACATTGATCTGTGGTTGAGCGGTTGGGACGAAAACCACACTGATAGTCACCGATGATAGATTCGGCGAACGGGATGAGTCGAGCAAGTACAACATTAGCTAGTATTTTATATGCAGTGTTCAACAGTGCGATGCCACGATAATTTTCACACTTTAAACGGTCATCTTTTTTATGTAGCGGAACAATGAGAGCTGTTTTCCATTCCTCAGGTAGTTCTTCTTGGTCCCAGATTGCAAGAATCAGATCGTATATACGTGAGACCAGAGCTGCTCCTCCATTTTTCAGAAGTTCTGCGGGAATTCCATCGAAACCTGGTGATTTGCCATTTTTCAGTTTTTTAATGGCAGCTTCCACTTCTTCTATTGCTGGGTAAGGGACAATATTTCAATATTAATCTATCTATGAAAATTAAATTCAATCAGCATCAAAACACTAACAGAAATGCAACGCTGCCTCCCGGTCTATAAATGAATGTTCTAAGATGCCTTTTGACATCTTTTTTCATTATTTTGTTGGGAAAAATTCGTACAAAAACATACAAAATAGGCAAGTGGTTAACCTATGGTGTTAGAAATCTAGCATATCAAGTTATCACCGATCTTAGCGAAAGAGTCATCATGAAAAAGGAGTATAGAATAACCATTCTAGTGGGTTAGTGGAAAAATTAATTTCAATTCCAAAAAAATCGCTTACAGTCAGTTAAATTTGCTAATTTTGAATATACATGGGCTAGCTTTAGTAACATTCACGCAAATTACTGCATAACACTGACCACAAATGGCTGAAAACACTAAAGCGATCACCATTGGCATTACGAAACGAAAATATTCACAAAACATGCTGGGGCCCTATTCCCTAACACATATTTGTCAATCGACAATATTTTTAATTTCACAAAAATGCTTAACAACTTTTAGTGTATTCTTTTCGACTGTACTGAACAAGTTCCAACACCGAATTATCGTAATTTGTATTCTTTTTGGTTGCACCAACACAGAATTATGATTTCGATCGTATTCTTTTGGAAACAGAATTGTTATTTTGTCCACACCCAGTACAAAAAGTCCAAGCGGCACGTATATCCGCTAGAAATAGGTAGATTTCGAGATCAGACAGTTTTGTGTGCCAGTAGAATCTGATGTATCAGATTAGTTTAAACAAAACAAACTAATTTCAAACAGATATCGAACAAATTTAAAAAGAAAATTAGCTACCTACAAGCAAAATTATATGTATCCAATTTTGCAACAAACAAATATCAAATCTACCACAGAACATGTGTGTGATAATTTATGACACAAACCTACTCTATATCATATGTCGTGCAATTACTGCAAAATATCAAAATAGTTTATTTCTAAGAAAAAAAAATTAATTTCTTCTATTCAAATCTTTTATTTTTTGACTGTTATAAGGTTGACATTGACTGTTATAAGGTTTTTGGAAATTGTAATTGGGGATTGTTGCAAACTTTTTTGTTGAAGCCAACAAGTCAAAAACCTCTAACTGCAGAGGTTTATATTTATAAGAAACGGATTAAAATGTTTCCACAGATTCTAAATTTATGAAGATTTTAAAAATATTAGTATCCAAACGGCCGTTATAACGGATTAAAAAAACCACTTTTTTGTCTAGTATAAAGCCTATAGTTCCTTAACCATGTGTCAGATTTTTTTGATTTACGAACTCGTCCAAGATATTATTAAAACACACATTTTTAAGAAAAGTTTTTTGATCTGGCTCCACAAATGCAACCGTGAGAGCGCCGGTTGATTCAAACGCATTTTGTGTTTTACAAGCTTTTTTGTTGGAGCCGTTCACTCAGAAACCTCCAACTGCAGAGGTCTTTTTTTGAAAGAAACTGATTAAAAAGGTTTCAAAGATTCTAAATTTATGAAGTTTTTAAAAGTATTAGAATCCAAACGGCCGTTATAACGGATCTAAAAAACAGAGTTTTTTTCTAGTATAAAGCCTCTAGTTTCTTAACCATGTGTTGGATTTGGCTGATTTACGAACTTGTCCAACATATTAACAAAACGCACATTTTTAGAAAAGGTTTTTTGATCTGGCCTTATAAATGCGACCGTGAGAGTGCCGGTTGTTTCAAAAAAAAATTTTTTTTTGCAAACTTTTTTGTTGGAGCCGCTCATTCAGGAACCTTTAACTGCAGAGGTCTAGATTTAAAACAAATTGATAAAAAAGATTCCAAAGATTCTAAATTTGTTAAATTTTTTGAAATATTGGTATCCAAACGGCCGTTATAACGGTTTTAAAAAATCAATTTTTTTCAGAAAAAAGCCTCTAGTTTCTTAACCACGTGTCGGATTTTGCTGATTCACGAACTTGTCCAAGATATTATTAAAACACACAAGTACAGAAAATTTTTTTGATCTACCTCAACAAATGCGACCGTGAGAGTGCCGGTCGTTTTCGTTATATCTCATATCGTTTATATACATATATATATATATATATATATATATATATATATATATATATATATATATATATATATATATATATATATATATATATATATATATATATATATATATATATATATATATATATATATAAATTTTTTTTTTTTTTGTTTTTTTGTCTCCGCTTATCATATATAGTCGTTTGGCACAAAAATTTTTCCGAAATTCCGAGATGAAGCCCATTGCAATAGGTAGATTTTTATATGAAATCTACCTAAAAATAGCATCGTAGAAATTGATGGTGTAGAAAGTTGTACTGAATTTTTTTTGTGATTTTTGTTTGTTTATCATATTCGGGATGTTTTTTTTTGTATAACAGGTATAAATATTATGAAAATACTATTTTGTGAATTAAAAATTAACCAATCACAATCAATCTGGGTTAGTATTTGAAATGAAAAAATAGAACAGAATCCAAGTGATCTTTTTAACTTGTAATTGTACTGATTTTTTTTGTGTTCTGTACGGAGACAATTTAAAAATTCTGATTTTTTGTTTAAACTCGGTACAGCCGAAAAGAATACACTATTTGTATAAAAATGGTATTCTGTAACTCAAATGTGTGTATCCTTAGACACAAACCAATTATAACAAATTTTTACAAAATTATAACAGAGTTTTGGTACTAAATTCGTACTTTTGACAACTAACTTTTTTAATCTTAAAAGATGCAAAATAAAATAAAAATATATTTAATAAATAAATATGTTTTAATGATATTTATATAAAAATATAATTTTTTAATATTATTAAAGACTTAATTTTGCGTTATAAATTAATTTTTACGCCAATCGATGAAATTTGTATAAAAAAGTCAACTCACAAAACATAAAGCAAAATTGTGATTTTGACAGTAACTATATTGTTCTTGTCAGATTCACAATATTGTGTTGAATTTTCACCAAATTGGTGTTATATAATACGAAATTCACAATATTGTGTGAATTTACAATATTGTGATGACATTTATGTGTTCGGTAATAGGACCCCTGGCATGCATTTTTTTTTTGAATAAAATGTGTTGTGTTATAGGGTTTACAATATGTGTCACAACAACACATAAATATTTTTTAAGACCTAGGTCCCACAACAACTGGCGTTCTAAGGTCAGGATGAACGCTTTTTTTAAACCTCTGCGGGTTGAAGTCACCTGAGACTAAGGATTCCGGCATACTCAGTTCGGACAAAAAAGTCTTTCTGGGATCTGCCAGTATGACAGCGTGGGATCTCGACCGTTTGGCTGGTTGCGGTAGCCGATTGTCGAGTGGAACGGGGGTAAGAATAAGTTTGGGACATGATGCTGCTGATTTCATCTGAGCACTGTTGATGACGATATTTGTAAAAAACAACGAGGTCAGCAACAGTGCGACGATGTTGTAGGGAATCAATTTTCGATGTCAAAGTTCGATCACCCACAATTTGTATAGCCCGCTTTTGAACAGAGTCCAAGAGGACTAAGATGGAAACAGAAGCAGCACCATAAACTTGACAACAGTACTCCATACAGGGACGAATATAGGACTTTTTGTCTTTTTGCCATCGCCATTACATGATCGTTCCAGAGTAGGTCATTTGAAACTGTGACACCCAATAAACGAATGCTTTTACATTCACCTATTGGTTCATCACACATACTGAATAAAATATCTTTGGGGAACTCGGTCTTTGATCTGGAAACAATCAATAGCTGTGTTGTGGTAGAGTTGAAATTGACCAGGTTTATATACCCGTTATTTGATTTAGTACAAACTTCAGTACGGTACGTGTTATGGTCTCCTCTTTCATGATGTCTCTTCCTGTCTACATGACTTTCAAATAATTTAAAAATCTAGTTTGTATAGGTTTGTATATAACTATAAGTAAATAACTTGTTGTAAATGTATATAACTTTGGTAAAATTTCTTACCAAAATAAACACAATTTACCAGGATTGATTTAAATCTAATAATAAAAAAATCCCATAAAAGAAATAAGATCATAAAAAATCGCACAAGACTTTTCTGCCCTGAAGCGCCTCAAAAGAAAGTTGTTCTTAAAACCATTATTTAGTGTCTATAAAACGGTGCTGAAAAAGATGTGATGGGTAGTAAAAATGATGAAGTAATTAAATATCCAGATATCAAAATTATTTATCTATTAAATTAAATTTGTATCTATAGTTTGTTTATATTTACTGCATAAAATATCAACAGTCAATTTTGTTTAATGTCATATTTTTTTATTAAAATCAAGAATTGTTTTTGTTACCAAGATTGGTATAAGTAAAACCAAAACTTATCAATCAATTAAAAATATTTTTAATTGCTTAATTTCTAAAAACGGAATATAACTTAATGAACTGGCATTGATCGTATACACTGAAAAAAAAGGAGGCTTGTAAATCTAACATTTATCCAATGTTAATTGGAAAAATGTTAAATTTTTAGGCATGAAATCAAAATAACATTTTCTTTAACAAAATTATAAAAATTCTTAGCATATTTCTGCATAAAATGTTATTTTTTTTAACATTTCAAACTTTTTACAAATAAATTGTTAATTTAATATTGAAATTTTAATGTTGATCATCCATGTCATTTCTACCTTTTCTATTTTAAAAAAAATTTGTCGAATTTTGAACATGATGTATCCTTTGTACGAAATAACAGTAGATTAAATTAACCCAAAACTGCCTGCTACATTGAAAGTATATTATTAATATTCGCAATTCTTATTTTTTTAAATATAAAAATATACGAATTTTGTATAATTATTTATTAAATGGTGGTATACGTTTTTACGGATTTGATTTACTTTTTCCAAAAAATTGATAATTGCTGAAAATTGAAATATTTATGTTCGTAGTGGGTTAAATAATTAACATTGTAAAGGTTAAATTTATGCTGAAAAATGCTAAAAAATGTTCAAACAAAATCACATGATAGCAAATGAATCCTCAAATTGTGTAGAGTATTTGAACAATTAACATGCGTTATAGTTCTTTTTAAAAACAAATAATTTTGTGTATTTAAGTAGTATATATATAGTGTTTCATGTGCTTATAAGTGCTCAATTCCTAAAATATAGGTGAACATGGCAGAAAATGGTTTTGTGAATGCCATTAGAGTGTTGGATAATGAGTACAGTTATGAAGATGTATATTACGAGCTAAGGAACGGTGCGGTTATTACATCAAATGTGTCTTGTCCTACACAAACAACCACGGAGGCAGTGGTTTCAAATTTAGATATGTAATATTCATGAATCAAATGAAACTGCTGTAAGCGTTTCACATGACCAATTCGCTCTTTATGATTTGATTAAATCTTGGAAATTCGATGATGAAGTATATAATACTTTAAAAGGTAAGCAAAATTATATTTATCGGGTATTTATCGCTCATATATTAAACGTTTTAATTAACAGTAAAGTTGTATTGTATAAAGTTCTTTAATGAGCTATTTGTTAATTTTCAGAACACAAAGTTACATACAAGAAACTGCGCTATTTAAATAAAGAAGATCTATGTGACCTGTTTCCTTATGTGGGAATTAGAATTGAATTTAGGGAGAAGTTATTCGTTTGGAAAAGCAAAATAGTACTATTTTTTGATTGAAAAATTTTCTTTATTCTATTTTCTTATAAATTTTTTTAATTTAGGATTCTGAATTAGGTACCATTTCCGTTGATTCTAAAATTTCAAATTGGATGAGTTCTTATAATAAGTCTTGTACTTACAGTCGAAATAAAGCTCATGAACATCATAAGGTGATCGAAAACACTATCTTTAATTTTTTTAAATTAATAAGGTTTATTTCAGCATGTCAGGGATATATTAACAAGTAACAAAGATGGGCAATCGATTTTAAATTTTTACAAGAAAAATGCCAGACTAACAGAAACTTACTGCAAGGAACTTGTGAATCTTATTATAAAAGAATATTATGATTCAGAAATGAACTTTCCTTTTATACCTGTACCGAATGAAATGATAAAAATTGTTGAACAGATCCTAGAAGTATTCCCCACTGAAGATAAGGTAATTGGATTATTAAATGATTTTTTTATTTTTATGTCCTCTTATTTGTGTGCGCTAGTTAAATAATTTTATACTTTTAATAGGATTTATATTATATTCCACAAAAAGAAGCTAATAGTCCTAATCCCAAAGGAAAACTTATTAATAGATTCAGAAATATAAAGCGAAATAAAAATGGACAATCTAGTAGACCGATAAAAAAGATTTGCCATCAACATCATTTGATAACGCCGTCAGCAAATTTAATAACACACAATCAGAAATAGAGGATTTTCTACATAGCATAGAGGTGGCTTCTATTCAGCGAGAAATGAAACTGACGAAAGCTTTTAATTCAAGCAAAGCTTTAGACGATTGGGACAAAACCTTTGCTGCTAGGCAACTTCTCATCAAAAATCCAACCAACACAGTTGAAAGAGTCTTTGAATAATGGCCATATCTTATTTCGGCAGATGGTTCAAATTGTGTATGTATATGTTTTACCGATTTCATAATAACTTAAACATTTTATACAAAATTTTTTGTACCTTTCAGATTGATTTTGATTTTCAGAAAATGTTTACCGGAAAGAAACTTAATCTATTTGATAAATGGGAAGAGTTTTTATCAAAAATTCTTTCATATTACTATAAAGGCACAATCCAGGATAAATCTTGTATTGAAATCTATGAGAAAATGAAGCAAAATAATGTTAACAACGGTAAATATTACCTTTAGTTGAAATTCAAAATATAAAAAACATTTTTTCACAGATTCTAAGGAATACATTCTAGCAAGATTACTTCATTCCATTTTAAAACCAGTTTCAAGAGTTTCAATAAAAACCTAAAATGATGCAAATTTAAATTCAGCATCCCAATCGAGAAAGAACTTTTACCACCCTTCAATCAAAGATGGCCAAGAATCGTTTGCCGTTCATATACGAACAATAAACGATTTCGAGAGTGTTCGGGATGATTTAATGGATAAATGATTATCAAAAAATTTGCGTATGCAACCATATATTATAGTAGTTGGAACCGATGAATTTTCATTGGAAGAATTTTTTATTAACAATGATACAACAACTTTAAAATTTAGAAGCTTTGTTCATGCTTTAGATACATGCTTCAAATCATTTTTTGTTCTAAATTTACAATATCTGATAGAAAGTGAATTAGTTTGGCTATTTATACAAAAATATTTTTATGAAATATCTCTTAGCAGTGACAAAAAAAGTCTTTCTGGACTAATTAAGAATTTAAAAAGTTAAAATTATGCTAAAATGCTTTAGATGTAAAATTTTTTTTGTAGATTTAGCCAAACTGTGTTCTCATTTTAAATTCAAACTAACGAAAATGTTACGCTTTTTGAAATAGTCGATATGTTGATAACGAATTCAAAGAAAGTTATAATAGTATGTTATTCTATTGAAATTATTAAATTTTTAAGACATTATCAATCCTACTTAGTAGGAAATGGAAATCAAAATATAGTATTTTTAAATATTGACAAATTTGCAGGACCTCCAGTCCATATATATTATTTACCGAATGGAATGAAACTTATTAGACTGAAATATTTTTAAGCCTTATATGGTTACATATTTTAAAATGTTTATTTTATAGATTTTTGAACTACTGTATTATTTTATTTTCTGTTATATTTTCTATTATATTAAATAAATAAAATTAAAAAGATCATAAAAAAACTATTTCATTTTCCGCCAAAATGGTTCCAAAAGAAAAATAATGAAAATAAATATATAACATTTTATTTTGTTAATTCTACTTTTTTAACTTAATAAAACATCATTTTTTAATGTTGCTTCAAATACTATATATTAGCAAACTTTAACATTTTAATGGTAATTAACATTTTTTATTCACAAATCAATATTTTTTTCAAAGTATTTGTTGTTAATTTAACACCTTTAATACACGAAATCAACATTTTATAAATGTTGAATGATTCATGACGTCATGATTCATGACGTTTTCGTTCTTAATTAAATATTGTATAATATCAATTTACAATAAAAATGTTAAAAAAAAATCTGTAATCATGGTTATTAGAAATCAACATTAAAACTTGACAATTTTTACATTTTTCGGTGTCGGACGAAAATTAATATCTTAAAATGTCGTTTTTACACACGTTATTTTTTTGAGTGTATTCATATTAACTTTATATGCTAATTGTTAATATATATTTTTAGTGCTTTCGTATTAACTATTGAAATAAGTATAAGGCGTGTGTAGACCCTTCCACAAAACATGTTCCACTCAATCCGAAATCCATATTAGGTATTCAAACTGACACTTTTCTGGGATAAACTGAAAGGTTTATTATAAAACAGTCGAAAAATAATTTTAAATTGAGAGAAAATGATTTCTGATTTTCTTTTATGTTTGATTTAATGTGATTTTCTTTTTAATGTGTTGATTTTGATTTGGATTTGAGCTTTGTTTTTATTTCCTTGTTATGAGTTCTTCATATGTTATTGCATATGGTCTGTCAGTTTGTCCTATATACATTTTTAGCCAAAATTAAAGACGATTTGTTAAAGCTATTGGAATTGGGTATTATGTTTATTTTTTTGTTAGATATTATTTAGTTCTAATCTATATTTGTGGTGGTTTGATCCTACGCTACTCCATGGAGGAGTATTGGAACAACAAAAACAGAAGTCACCATGACAGTATTCTACGTACTTGTAGGCACATAAAATCGTCCTGGTGTGTGAATTTGTAGCAAATATACTGCATCCAGAAAACTGTTTGTTTTTAAAGAGTCTAGTAAACAAAATTTACCATAACCACAATTGTTTATGGGTTATTCTAACCCAGATGGATGTACCTGCTCAGAGTTGTTGGCAAGAATTCTGGAACCTGACATACGATGACGTCCGTTGAATCCCTATACCCGTTGAATCCTAATATCAACTATCAAGTTACTATCTTTAAGTCCCATACTATCTTAGTGTTTATGTTAGAGTCCAAAGACTGATGAAACACCGCTTAGAAGTGTAACAATACTTAAATACCGTTTTATTATATTCTTCAAATAATATTTTCAATTGAATTAAAACAAAATAAAAATAAACCATCCAGATATCGAATATTCACTATGCAGTTAGGTGAGAAAGAGACTTAAGAAAAAAACAATTCACAAAAAATAAACACCAAAAAGAATCTTGTACAATAACTGAACAGGTTAACAATTTTGAAGGCGTGTGCGGTCAGTGATCTGAAAGAAATTTTAAAGAACAAAAACAAAATACCTTACGAGCACTTCTTTCATTTCTTTTTCCTTTCTTGATCAAAATCTGGAGTAATTTCTTTCTTATTTGTTTATTTAAAAAAAAAAAATTTTTATATTACAAGGAAATGATTTTACTTAAGTTTTTTTTGTTTTGTGTGTTAGGAATGGAATTATAAAATTAAGAATTAATGTTAGAAAATATAATATAATAATAAATAAAATAACATGAAATGACCTTTTTCTTACATTTTTTTGCAATTTGATTTGGTATATTTTATACGAGGAAACAAAACATAAAAATCGTTAATTATTATAAGATGTTAAGATTAAAAGATTTAGAGGAATAAATTTAAAGATTTCAAGACCTCCAGTAAGATGATGATTCCAACCTTTTAGGCTCGCGGTGTTTATTATTGTATTAAATTCTGTTTTGACTTTAGAGTTGATTTCAAGGTAGTTTTGAAAAAGTTAGCAAAGTAACTCATTGATGGGTCAAGATCAAGAGATGCGGTACTTTGTTTCAAAAAGTCTAATTCGTTGCTTCTCCTTTGTCGTTTAACATAATAAAAATATGTTTATAAACACAAAATAAATTTTCCATATTTATTGATGTTTTGGTTTACTGTAATCGTTCCGATCATTCACCTAGTTAAACTTAAATGATACAAACTATTATTTCGAAACAAAATTAACCCATCATAACTCTTCCAAAAACCATTTCCCTGACAGCTTTAGTAGCTAATAAACATGGTCTAATCGAAATTTTAAATTATATTTCTTGGTGTCAATAATTATAAAAAATATTTTAATGATATGTATATCTCATAAATAATAGCAGATTTAAAACTAATAAGAAGCTGAAAGGGATTGCCTCACACAACTAAGACATTTTGTTTTTATGTCATAATTTAAATATCTTTCATAAATCTTCGTTTGCTGAAACTACAAAAAACTTTTAAACAAAGATTTAACATTGACCTTAAACATTAGGGTAAATTATCACTAAATGTATATAAAACAAAGTAATCAAAAAGTTTGTTGTTACTCCCTCATTTATAATCATGAAACAACAACAAAAAAAACGATTAACGAAATCTATTTTTGACATTTCCTAATATAATCAATTACAACTATTTAGTTATGCAAATTAAAGTTTTAGCAAATAAATCACGAAAATTTAATTTTATGCTTAGAGAAAATCAGCATTCTTGTGTAGACAAAAATAGAGCTATAAGCGGTCGGTTTCTGCTTGACAAATGTGGTTTGGTGAAGGATATAATGAAAGAGATATCTGAAAAGTTTTTAGTCTCTAATGTAAAGTTAAAAATAACAATTATTCATGAACCAACGCATTTAATGCAATTTATCTCATTCTTGAATCCATGTATTCAAGCAACTTATCCGAGACACACGACTTATCGTCTTTTTTATTCTTGTATTTTGTTTTTTCTTAATGCGGTCCTGATTATCATGGCCTTCTAATTATCATGGCTGTATGTAATTTGTTAAATACATACATCCTTTAACGATTTAAGGTTAAGGAAAAGGCTCTATACAATTGCTTGTACATTGTGTACATCAGTGTTATTAAACCATTTGTGAAAACTATATAATTCCTTCCTTCACTTTGGTATTTATTTGTAATGTTTTTTTACCTTTTGTAATGTGAAAATTAGTGAAAATTTAGTGATTATTTATGTTATTGTTCTTAAATTAAATTAAAATAAATTAATGAAAAGTCAAAATTAATAAAAAATATTAGAAAAATTGTTTATTTTTTATTAGTGAATATAAAAACAAATATTATTTGTTTGTTTCGTTGAAATCCAAGAGAAGTTTATTCAACTGAATATGAAATTGAGTGAAACGAACACAACAAGTTCACATAGATCTAAGTTATTTTTTAAACTAATGTAAGTAGCGTTTGCTTCTTTTGTGCGTACTTTATTTGGTTCGACCTTGTAATGGCGGTCGATAAATTATTAGTTGATTAGTTATAAGTAGTTATAGTTGATTAATTCATTCTGTGAAACAAGACTGAATTATAGTTGTAAATGGCAGGTTTTTGTGGTGAATATAAATTCATTTTTCAAAATCAGACCAAAGAAAAATATTTTTTAAATTAATTTGTATGGATTCGATTACTTTTGTTATTAACTTCGCTAGAAGTAAAGCAGCACAGAGCTCTAACCGTGCAATTAAGATAGTCTTGAGTGGAGCCACCCTTGATTTACTACATAATAACATGCTGGAACAATGTCCGATTTCATTAATGCATCTTAAATAAATGCAGGCTCCGTAGGCCTTTAATGAGGCACCGCAAAAGCCATACAATTCGACAGATTGGGCTAATATCGGCATAACATGTTGGTTAAGTCTTATTTCGTTATTTGATGTAAGATTATTTCTGAACTTTATCCAAATTGATTTTTCTAATTCTGGGAGCTCTTCATCCCAGTCTATATGACTTTTCCATAAATGTTGAATTAATAACTTGGCAGTCATAATAATTGGAGATAATAATCCCAGTGGATTATATAGCTTAGCTATGTTTGATAAAACTGACCGTTTCGTAATTCGATCATTTTCGATTACGGGTTTAATATTGAAAATAAAGTTATCTTCGTTTGGTTGCCATAACAAACCAAGAGTTTTAATGTTTTCATTATGATTAATTTCATTTGTTAATACTTCTCGATCTTTGTTGGGAATATAAATTAATAAGTTTTGATTATTGGAACATCATTTATGAAGATGAAATCCACCTTTTTTTTTTAAAAATGAAACTATTTTTTGTTGAATTTTGCTTCTTCAAGATCATCTGAGACCGACAACAGATCATCTACATAAAAATTACGAAGAACAATATCAGAAGCTTGTTTGAAATGTTGTGCTTCATCTAATGCTAATTGCTTTAGTGCGCGCGTGGCAAGGAATGGAGCAGACGCAGTTCCATAAGTGGCCGTATTTAGTTCGTATGTTTCCATTTTTTGATTAGAAGTTTATCGCCAAATAATACGTTGAAAACGGGTATGATTTGGGTTTATTTTAACTTGGAGATACGTTTTGGTTATATCAATTGTAAATACATAACGATATTTTCTAAAACGCAAAATGATTGAAAATAAATCATCTTGTATAGTTCATAAGAACGTCGTTTAAAGAAAGTTTAGAATCAGATTTAGCCGAGGCATCAAATACAACACGGACTTTTTTCGTAGAACTTGAAGGCTTAATCACTGCGTGGTGCGGTAAATAATAATTTATTTGATTCGGTTTATCATTAGACGTATCCACTAGCTGCATATGTCCTAATGATTCATATTCCGTCATAAATTGACTGTACTGACTTTTTAATTCTAAAGCTGTGTGCCTCACAATAATTTCTTTTGTTAAAACAGTGACTTTTCTAAATTGATTCCTAGTGCACATATGTTTTTCATAGATGTCAATCGTATCAATAGTACAACCTGTGCCTAACATCATATTTAAATTAGCATCTTTTTAAGTGTCAAAATTTATAACCATTAAACAGTGTCACAATGGAGGATGATTTAGAAATAGTTTTGTTTGGAAATATTTTAATAAACTATTATCGTTTATTAAAAAAGAAGAAAAAAATTTTATGTATAAACTGCAAGGTAAATATACCAAATATAAATTCTAACCAAAAATATAGCTTATAATGTAAAACGCTAATATTTAGGACGTTCGTACAGCATTATAATAGTGAAATATACCGCCGAATATTATCCAGAGACGATCTTTTTATAAAACAACAAATTCGAGTTACCACTATTTCACTTAATCGATTGGTTTTAGTATTTGATCAACATAATCTGGAATATTGCATTAAATTTAAACTGTGCATATTTTTATATTGACTTGCTTGTGGAGCCAGCTACAGAGTTACAGGTGCTTCTTTTGGAATTTCTCGATACACTGTTTGAACTATAGTGCACAAAATACTTAACCAATTTGAAAGTATTTCAAAGCAAATAATACGTCTTCCAGCAGTTGCTGAGTTTCAAGAAATTGGGGCGAATTTTAACTCAAAGGCAAATAGACCTATATTTTCGAATGCTGTCGGTGCAATAGACGGTTGCCATGTAAAAATTGTGGTACCTACCATTCTCCATGACCAATATATAAACCGCAAACTAGATTACAGTTTAAATGTAATGGCTGTATGTGACAGCTCTGGAAAATATATTAATATTGTAGACGGTTATCCTGGTTCAGTACACGATCAAAGAGTGCTTCGTAATAGTAATATATATATATATATATATATATATATATATATATATATATATATATATATATATATATATATATATATATATATATATATATATATATATATCGATCTGTTGTTTTTCCTCCTCGTGGATATTATTTACTGGGAGATAGTGGATATCGGTGTGCTTTGACGCCGGTGCCTATAATAACTCCTTTTCGAAAAGATCGTGTATTAACAACACAAGAAAGGCCTTTTAATCTTTTACACAGTAAATTGCCTTTGGACGCATGAAAACAAGGTGGAGATTGATTTTTCTAAGAAGTCTGGAATTGAAAATTGAGAATTCAATTAAAACAGTAATAGCCTGTTGTGTCATGCACAATATTTGTTTAAATAATGGCATGGATTTAGAAGATAACACAGAATACACATCAGATATCGATTCATATCAAAACACATACTATGCCGATGAAAAAAACCGCTGTATCTTTTCGTAACAAATTATTAGAGCAAATACAGTAGAAAATTATAACAAAAATAAATTTTCAAAAAAATATGTCATTTTTATTCAAGTCAAAATAAATAACAAAAAATATCAAAATATTATGTTTATATTATTTATTTAGGAAATACATACTAATCGTCTTCACTGCTTTCAGCAATGGTTATGTCGTTTTTCTGCGACATATATTGTTAATGCGGCACGCTTGTGCTGCGTGCCGCATTAACTTTTCGTCATTTTTTACGTTTTTGCATTTCGATGAACACCGCACGGAAGCGTTTTTGTTCGCTACGTTTTGGTGTGTTTTTCGACATACTTTGTATAGCTGCTGGTGAGTCACCAAGTGTAGCATCCTCCCTTGGAAGCTCCAGCACTGCATTTTCTGATCGAGATAGAGCCGTATCAATAACTATCGGTGGGATAATGTTATGTCGACTAGATTCATATTTATGCACCAAATCAAAATATGGTAAGCGCTCCTGGTCCCTCGTCTTCTGTCCTTAGACCTGTCGGCGGTTCGATTATCGTCTAAATCAATAAATATAAAAGGTTAAAATTATAAATGATATCAATTATAGAACACGTTTACCTTATATTTGGTCATGATGTTCGACCACTTCTTTTTCAATTTATGCCAATCGTCCTCGATTCCGGCTTCCACTCCAACTGACCTTGAAAATGTATAAACATTTGTAAAGGAAAAGAAATTTATTAAGTAATAGTTGAACTTACTCCCAATTGCTCCGCAAATCGAAATACTTCCCGACAAATATTTCATCCATTTTGATTCTGGCCTCGATAAATTTTAATGTTTCATCATATAAATAAATATTATTACCCTATAAATAAATATTATTTAAAATTTGTTCTTTATTCTCATAATGGATGTGACGAAGGGTATTCCCAGAGACACCGCTATCCTAAACCTCGTCGCGTTTCAAAATTCCCTTCGTCCCAAGTTCAATTCCAGACATAAATTCACCCATTTAAGAAGTCATTTTTTTAATGTTTTCCGTTCTGCTAATCACGCAAAACCTCAATTAGTAAAACTAAAATTTTCTCACACTTCGTTTTGTTTCCAAATTTAGTAAAAGCATGTGTCTTAACTTTAGTCTAGACATATGCTATACATAACATTTCTCACAGCTCGTTTTTGCAGTAGATTGCAAAAACGTATTTTAAAACCCTCAAATCGTTTACTTTTTTTGTCTATTAAACTGTAATTCGGTCTTTTTAAATTAAATAGTTTCCGTTGTTTAATTGTGGGAAAATTCATTTTTTTTAACAATTAACTGGCTGTCTGGAATTGGGTTTCTTTTTTTTAACATCATTATGTTTTTTTTTCTTTGTTTTTTGATTGAGGGATCAAATCAAACCGAGGTTTGAAGTAGAGAAAAAGAATTGTTGGTGGGGATTCGAAAACGATAACTGAAAGTGGACGGTCGAACGGAGCGAATCGAGTCGGGGGATTATTTTGTGGAGTTAGTTTGTTGATTTTTATTTATATTTTTAGTTTTCTTTGTGTTTCCGTTGAGTTTTTTTTTTGTTTGTTAAAACAAAAAAAATTAAAACAAAAAAATAATTTAAGAGTAAAATTTATTTAATATTTTCTATTATTAGTGATATCCGAAAATTAAAAGTTAAAGTTGAATTAATGTTCCAAGCTGGAGTGATATCAGTAAGAACAAGTAGTTCTAATAATTTTGAATAATCGGATTGTTGATAAAAAAATTCAAATTAAACTTGATTTGATATATATTATTATTATTATTGATATCAGAAAAAAAAAGAAAACCAGTGGTTCTAATAGTGAGTGATATCAGTAAGAACAAGTAGTTCTAATAATTTTGAATAATCGGATTGTTAATAAAAAAATTCAAATTAAACTTGATTTGCTATATATTATTATTATTATTGATATCAGAAAAAAAGAAAAAAATTGTTCTAATAGTGAATAATATTAGCAAGAACAAATAGTTCTCATAGTTGTTAGTGTTACGCATCTAATTGTTAAGAAAATTAAGATAAAAATTGATTTGGTATATTCTATTATTATTGAGGAAAAAAAAAATAAATTATATCAGTGCCTGTTAAATTGTTAAGAAAACTTGGTGTTTTAATTTCTGAACAAGAAAGATATACATGGCAGCTACACGAGTACGTTGAAGGAAATGGGTGAGTTTAGTATCTAAGTTTTAATTTTCTTTTTTTCGATCTGGGTTGATTATGTTAATCGGGGTTGTTTGTTGTTCTTGATGGTCACGTCACGACTGACCAGGTTGTGGGGCTTCGATCTTATAATCAATATAGGGTCGGTCCCCACTTCAACCTACTGTAGATTAAGGGATTTGTGAAGGAACATGGTGTAGCGGAACTTCAGGTAAGTAGGGTGGTCTGTCCTTTGTTAATGAGTTTAATGTTATGAACCGCTTCCAACCAGGACCATCTAGTTACCGGACAACCCACGACCAAAAACATACGTCTGAGCCAAGCCGAAGAAGCGAGTCCGGATTTCTAGCTAGATGGTCAAATCTTTAACGTTGGCCAGGGCAATCTTTACTCCTTTTTTGGGGGCTCAGGTTGCACTGATAATCGTTATATGGAGCTTAATTGTTTTCCAAATACAGCGTACCGAATATTTTCTCTTGTTCATTTTATGTTCTTCCATTTTTTTAAAATTGTTTTAAATAACGTTTGAATTAACCGAAAAAATTTGAATGAATTGACAACTAAATTGAAAAGCAAGCTGAATAGGAGACTTTTCGTCCGTCGCCTGGTGGACAATAGCGCAACATTTGTATGAAATGAAAAGTCACTGATTTAGATCAAAAAATTGGTGTGAGGCACACAGCATAAGTTATTATTTAATCGATTTTCCAAATATTGAAAGCGTTTGACAGCTTGAATTTTTGATTCACCTAAGTTTTTATAATTATCTTTGAATGGTAAATCTACTACATAACGACCTGATTCATCACGTTTATGAGTTTGAGCAAAATGGTTTTCACATTCTTGTTCTTCCTTGGACAGAAATTTATTTGTTGGGTAGCTTTCTAATTCCTAGAATTGCTCTAGACGATTGTTTAAGTCTGTATCCTTTTCTATTTCTAAAGTTACACTATCATTAATAGGAGATTTAAAACTATGAGTTGGTTCAATATAATCACCACCTATAATCCAACCAAATTCGGTATCTAATAAATATGGTAAATTGTTTTTAATAAGAAATTTGGTTGATTTTAAAATTCTGAGATATGTTCCATGGTCTATCAATAAATCGATTTCATTCGTTTTGTTAAAATTAGGATCTGCTAATTCTATGTTTGCGGGTATATCCCATTTGGAAATGTTAATATTATGTGATGGTAATGCATCAATAATTGTAGAAACTATCAAGCAATCCACAGCTTCCTTATAACTATTTATTCGAGATTTAATTGAAGTTGTTGTTTTGAACGTAGAATTAGTTTGTTTATTATCTAAACACGATACTGCAATGTTAGTTTTTTCTATAAGACATCCAGACGCATCATTAGTGTTTGAGACACTTGCATTTAATTCAAGGGGTTTGTTGTTATTTAATTGACTTTCATTAAATATTTTTTTATCGGAATCTGAAAAATGTAATAAAGTACAATGCTTTCCTTTACATTTTTTGCAGTTATTTTGGGCTTTACGACTTCTAAGTGTATGATTATTTCGCAAGCAGTTTATGCAAGCGTTTAATTGTTTTATAAGTTTATGCAGAGTTTAATGTGTAATAAAACATAATGTTTCAAGTTTTATTCTTGCTTTATATTCTTTTATTTTTAACTAAAAAAGTATATTATTTAATGTAATAAATCGGATTCAATTTTGCCTATTACTTGAAAATTGAAGATGCATCGTGCGAGTTCAATACTTTGGCTTAGCCTTTTCTTTTACTTGCATTTAACTGCCTGACTTTGTTATTTTATTCGTAGTCATAATTCATTAGATTAGGCATTGTTGCCGTTTATACGTAAATTGATTGATCATGCTGCGTTGTCGTTTCTACATTTCGGCCGTCCTGATCTTCCTCATCTGACCCAGATGTTATATCATCAAAACATTGGGTCCTCCAAAGCTTCATATTGTCGCTAATAGTTGTCGTATTTTTTGGTCCCTCGGATTCACCAACTTTTGTCACGCTATATCGATCTTTGCCTTTAACTTTGGTAATCAATGTACAAATCTGCTTGTTCTAATAAATCGTTTCCTATTACCATCCTGATATTCATTGCATTTTCAGATACTACATGAACTTTTGCATTGAAATCTTCATTATCTATCTTCATTATAGCTTCAAAACAACCAAAGGTTTCTGTTTTTTATTTCCAAATCCGGTTGTTTCAATTTTAGTTTGATCTAGCGGTTGAATTTGCATTTTCAAAAATTCGTCTGCTCTAATTAAATTTACACAACTTCCTCTGTCAATAAGAGCAAACATTTTCATTCCATTAACTGTAACTTCCTTCATATTTCGATTCGTCATTTGTTGACATATGCTAACAATTGGTTTGTTTTCACAATTACTTTGACTTGACTGTTGCTTAGTTGGACACACGTCTGACTTGTGACCAAATATGTTATACACTTAAAACACTTAGGTTCCTTGAATCGGCATTGATGTTCGATGATTACGAAAACCACAGTTAGCACATCTTGATTTTCTAATAATAAACTCTGCTGACTTTCTTGCATTAGCTGTTGCAGGCTGCAAGAACTTTCTTTCAAATGATTTATCTGTAAATGGTTTCCTTTGCTGTGATAATTTAGTTTGTATTTTTCAAACTGTTTTAATTTCAATTTTAGTTTTAGCTTTAAGTCTACTGATTTTAATAAAGCTTGCCTATTACTTGAAAATTGAAGATGAATCGCGCGAGTTCAGTACTTTGGCTTAGCCAACCTTTTCTTTTACTTGCATTTAACTGACTGACTTTGTTATTTTATTCGTTGTCCTAATTCATTAGATTAGGCATTGTTGCCGTTTCTATGTACATTGATTGATCATGCTGCGTTGTCGTTTCTACATTTATGCCTGTCAAATATTGTTGATTTTAAAAATGGTTCACAGTGAAATATTAAATGGATTCCTTACAATTATAACAGGTAGTGCCTGTGTTTTTATTGCAATTATTTTCAATACTGACAAATGATCTAGATGTATTTACCGATTTTAAAGACTTTTGACACTTATTGATAAGATTTTGCATTGGTTTTTCAGCAAATGGATTAGGTCTTTTATGGGATTCTAGATACAACTACTTTTATTGATTCTAGAATACAACTACGTTTTTCAAGGAATTTTAATAGTTGATCCCATTTTGTTCTTCCATTTACAGAAACTGTATTTTCCCACTCTTTTCTAGTAGTTGGATCTAATTTTTTTCTAACTATATTAACTAAAATGATTTCAGATAAGCCATTGACTTTTTGATCGAGAGCTTCCAAAGCAGAGATATTCGATGTGCACTGGTTTATTAATTTGTTTAAATCATGTGCAGATTCAGTACGACAACGTGGCAATTTTAACAGTGCATCAATATGCCTGTCTATAATTAAAAAATTATTGTTGTATTTCGTCAGCAGTGCATTCCATACTTTATGGTATCCTTGAGACGTTACACTAACATGACTAATATTATCCTTGGCATATCCCTTTAACTTATCTATTAAAATAGTGAATTTGACAATATCGTCAATCTCATTATTATTATGTATAATTGTAATATATGTGTCTCTGAAAGTTATCCAGTTCTCAAATAAACCATCAAATTGTGGTATTTGCACTGGTGGAGTTTTAATACCTAAGGCATTTAATTTATGATTAAGTTTGCGTGAACTTTCATTCATATTATTTGTTAAACATTCAAGGTTTCACGTAATGAATGTAAGTCACTTTTCAAATCAATGAATTTTGTGGTAATATTATTAAAATTAATCTGATGCTCATCAAATTCTTCATCAGTGGAAATCACACACAATTCATCAACAACACTATCGTACTCTATATTATATTTATTGAATAACTCAATTCTAGTCAAAATTGTATTTACATCACTTGTTGTTTTATCAAAATTCGAAACAAAATTTTGTAAACTTACCACATTTGTGTCAATTATCTTCAATGAGCGTGTTAATTTTCTTAATATGGTGTTATCATCAGCCTCATCGTGAAGAAAAACATTTTCCATCCCTAAAAGCTCACCCCATTAGCACTCGTAACTCGGATCACCTTCAATATTATTTTTTCCCAGCATTTGCACAATATTTTTCCGCCTTATCCACCAGTTTTCATGCTGTTACGTGTATTTCCTTTTTTTTTGTCTTTTTTAATGGTATCTGCAGTAGTCTAGTAAGAGGTTTCTAGTCAAAAGAATATGTATAATGGTTCTTTTTACAATTGATAAACAACCCGATGAATGGTTGACCATCAAGTTAGAAGTGATATATATGATGAACTCTTGATGAAAATTATGTACCATCAATCTCCAGAGTCAATGTGGTTCATTAATTTAACTCAATCATCAGCATTTATGTTGAGATGTGGTAGCAATATTCGATGGCTTGTATCGTTCTCCAGTATCAACACTGATATATAAACTTTGAAGAAAATTATATTTAATGTCCAGCACCAATGATGAGATGTAAATGAATAAAATCAGTTCCATAAAATCAATTTAACATTTAACAAAACACGATGACAAAAACTATCAGCATCAATTCAACATTAAATAAGAATGTTCGACATCAGTTCCATAACCTCAATCATCAGCATTTATTTTGACGAACTGTATCAGTCTCCAGTATCAACTGATATATAAAATTGAGAAGAAATTATATTTAATCCAGCATCAATGATGAGATGCAATCGATGAAAGTATGAATCAAATCAATTTAACATTTAACAAAACACGATGACAAAAACTATCAGCATCAATTTAGCATTAAATGAGAATGTTCGACATCAGTTCTATAACCTCAATCATCAGCATTTATTTTGACGAACTGTATCAGTCTCCAGTATCAACTGATATATAAAATTTAGATGAAATTATATTTGATCCAGCATCAATGATGAGATGCAATCGATGAAAGTATGAATCAAATCAATTTAACATTTAACAAAACACGATGACAAAAACTATCAGCATCAATTCAACATTAAATAAGAATGTTCGACATCAGTTCCATAACCTCAATCATCAGCATTTATTTTGACGAACTGTATCAGTCTCCAGTATCAACTGATATATAAAATTGAGAAGAAATTATATTTGATCTAGCATCAATGATGAGATGCAATCGATGAAAGTATGAATCAAATCAATTTAACATTAAATGCAGAATGTTCTGGAGAATATAAGTTGAGCAGTATATGAGACACAAAACAACACGTATGACGTCGGCTTCGATGAAATAAACAGCTTCGACTATCAATCAATAATACATCTTCCTTTATTAAATTATATTATTTTTACACAATTTGACACTAACTTAGTCACACAAATTATTAAAATTAACTTAATTTTACAACAAAATTAATGACTATAAATGAAAACAAGAGAACACAATATTCAGTCAATTATGAAGAAAATCAAAATACGAAGAAGCACAAATGACAGTATACACTGTCATTTATACCAATATTTTCAACGCCAATTTCTCTCCCGTGTCGGATATTGTTAACTGATTTTACCTTAATAATTGCTAAAAACTGAGCAACTTTCTTTAGCAAGATACAACCATGGTGTAATATAATGCCTTGGCGATTGGCGATTAATTTTTGAATACTGTAATTTTTATATAAATTTGGCGTGACCAAGATAATATTTATTCCGGTTGTTATAGAGTAAACGATTAAATTATTGCTGGCTGTTGTGTTGTTTAAACAAGTGTGTTATCGTTTTCAATTAAAACATAAAAAAAACAAATTTAAATTCTTATCTTTGAAATTTAATTTCTTATCTTCGTGGTCACTTGATTTTATAACAAAAATTGTTAAATGTTTCACTCTTTCAAAACTTAAGAAAAAAATATACAGAAATTTAATTTCAAAGATAAGAATTTAAATGTTTACTGATGTTTTAAAAAAAATCAATGGACTTATTTTGTTTTTCATTCTAAGCATGTTCATTATAACCAAATATTCGGATATAATGAATGCTGTTTATGGACTGTACAGTATACACTGTACACAATGTAATTTCCTTGTGTCTTAGGGTCTGTTTAGGTTGGAGCTTCGATAAACGAGTTGAACATAGACCCAAGCAGTGGAAAAATATTAATATTATATTTAAATGTTGCGCTAAGTGCCGACAGTCGACACAATGCAATTTATACTTTTATATTTATCACAAATTAATTTAACAAATTTTATATCACAATATCACAATAAAAAAAATATCACAAATTAATTCAACAAATATTTTTCAAATTATATAAATTTGAATACAAAAATTCTTTTAAATCAAAATTAATCAAGTAAAGTTAACATCTAAGTTTTCATTATTCTTAGATTAAATTCTATGGTATGTCAATAGAATTCGCTTCAGTTTTGCTCCATTATTTTATAATGACCCCAAGCTAAGGTTTTACAATCACCCTTGATAAAAAAATCTTTTATCATCGTGTGGGCTAAGTGCAGTTTTGGTTTGTCTAAATGAACCAACTCTTCGCCAATGTTTTCACAGAGAATGTGAAGGGCTCTCATTAGATGATAGGTCTTTCCATCTGATACTGGATGCTGCCCAAACAACAAATAGTATGGTCAGTATCGTGTAGCAATATGTACTGCAGCACGCAGTGCATAGGCTATCTCTCCTAGTTAAGCATCCCATTTGGTATGTTGACCCTTCACAAAAGCTCGAATCGCCGCGAGGACCGATCTATTTACTCCCTCCAAAGCGTTACTTTGCGGACTATAAACACCAGTTTTGATATGTTTAATGACGAAATCTGACAATAAATTTTTAAAAGACTTGCTGAGCCTTTGTTAACCGTTGTCACTGTGTAGAAAGTCTGGTACCCCATAGGTTAAAAACGTCATTCTTCAAAAATGCATTCACCTTTGGTGAATTTGCATTTCGAAGAGGTTTCAATAGTATAAACTTTGTGGCATGATCCAGAACAATCAGTATGACCGTATGACCAAGTGGAGAACGAGGATACGGTCCCAAAAAGTTATATAGACTCTCTGCCATGGACGTCCTTTGACTGTTTGCATGTTTCTCAGGACACAACGTAGTAGTGTACCTGCGACGCCATGCCAGGCCAAGAGTAAAGACGTCGGAGCAACTTCAACGTCTTCTTCACACCTTCATGAGCAGCGCTACTATCATCATGATGTTTCTGAATCATTCCCAAAGCTAACGGTTTTGGTAACCAGAGTTTCCACACAGGTACATCGTTAGGAATCGCATCAGGTCTTGGTTCTATACGAATATATAGCTTATTATCCATTACTTTAACCAAAGAAAGATCCTTAGGTGACATCCGTATTTTCGCTATCATATCCGTATATTCTTTGTTCCGATAACCATCATTGTCGAGCTCCAATTCGTTAATATGATTTGTTAATGCTTCGGCAAATTCTTCGTGCGTATCGTCGTAAAGACGAAATAAAGCATCAGGAACTATGTTTTGGGTCCCCTTTTGGTGGATAATGGTAAAATCCATATGTTGGAGTTTTAGGCTCCACCTAGACAGACTTCACTTGAGACTTGAGTGATCCACTTGAGAGAGCCACTTCAGACTTGAGTGATCAGTCACGATTGTGAATCGGTGACCCTCAACATAGCCCCTGAATTTCTTTACACTTAGAATTGCCGCAAGACATTCAAGCTCAGAAACCGAACAGTTTCTTTGGGCTTTATTAAGTTTCTTCGACATGAAGGTTATCTGACACTCTTGTCCATTTATCGACCTGATACAAAACACTACCAATTCCTGTTAGACTAGCATCGCATCTAATAAAGAATTCTTTACTGTAGTCGGGATTAATCAAAACTGGTGCTGTAGTCAGCAAATTTTTCAAGTTCTCAAGAGCTAATTAGGCTTCCAGAGTCCAATGTAGCTTACCAGAACTTTTCTTTAACAAATCAGTAATCGGAGATACCACACTCGCATAGTTTGGTATGAACCACTGATACAAACCGGCCATACCTAGAAGACGACGTATCTGTGCAACATTCGATGGAGCTGGGTATTCCGCAACAGCTCTTACCTTTTCTGGATCTGTTCGTTAACCATCTTCACCAACCAAAAAGCCCGGATATCTCACTTCTTTCTTAACCCAGTCGCTTTTATCAATTCAGAAACTTTAGACAGCAATTCTATATGTTCCTGGAACGTGGAAAAGACTACCAATAGATTATCTAAATAAACGAAGACATTCTCGTGATATTGGTGTGGAATCACCTTGTGCATTAGCCGATACATTGTCTGGGGAGCATTGCACAATCCAAAAGGCATAACCTTAAATTGATACAATGGACGCCCAGGCACTGTGAAGGCTGTCTTGTCTCTAGATGCATCTGCCAGAGGAATCTGCCAGAAAGCATCTTTAAGATCAATACTACAGATGTACTTCGTGCTATTTAGATGACCTAGTAAGCCATCAATCAAGGGAAGGGGATATGCGTCCTTTTTGGTCAGAGAATTTACCCTACGGGAGTCTATACATACTCGGTTTTTACCAGAAATTTTCTGAACCAACACCACGGGCGAGCACCAAAAGCTACAGGACTCTTCGATCACCCCCATTTGAAGCATCCGGTCGAGTTCAGCATAGATCTTTAGTTGAATAGCCGGCGATGTTGGATAATGTCTCTGTTTAACAGGTGCATTATTACCAAAATCTGACCTAAGGTCCGAAGTTCGTCGACTTTCTACGTTTTTCTTTTTTTTTTGTGACATAAAGCAATTTTAGAATTTGTTCATTATTTTGGTTTTGCATAACTTAAGGAAAGATAAAGAACAGTTGAATATTTGTCCGAAATTTGAAGCTTTTATGTTGATGGATGTAAAAGGAATTATTTGAAAAACTAAATAACAAATTAAGGAACATTCTTAAAAACGTTTATCTGAATATACAACAACAAACAATAAGAAGTAAATAACAAAAACTATATTGACTATATTGATTATTGACTAGCTTATTATACGATATTTTTTATTATTTGCTATTACATGCAAAAGTTATAAAAGATAATTCTAATAAAATAATATATTATTTAAATAACAGTTGTGAAGATTAAGTGGTTAAAGGCTTAAGCCAGTTAAAGGCTTAAAAACTATTTAGGTTGGCGGGAAAAAATTACTGTGGTCAAAACCGGAATTAGTACGTTAGTTGTTGTCGATCTTCGTCGTATTACATTGTTTTTTAACCTATTTCCTGCGAGTTCGACAATTATCGACGTAAATTCGACTACATCAGCAGTCAACATATTTTATACAAGTGCAAAATTTGCCAACATTCGTAGTATTTCATCATTCACCCTCATTTACGCCAGTTAAGCAATCGTCGTTATATTTGGTGCAATAACTACCCTGAATTGATATTATTTGTACTTATTGTTCAATAATCGCCGAACAATTGCACTGAATTGATGTTATTCTTTGATTATTGTTCAACAATCTACGTTAAATTTGGCGCAACAACTGTTCTGAACTGTTCTGTTAAACTACCGCCTTTGCAATTGGCGCAACAAATATAGCTAGTTAAGATACTCGTGATGTTAGGCTAGGAGTGAAGAGGGTGGAGAAAAGTTGGATCTTCTTCAATCATGAGGTGAGTGACACATATAGTAACTAATTAATGTTTTTATGTAAATAAAGTACTAGTATTGGTGTGGATGGGATTGTCTTGGCTTCTTCGATTTAAGGGTCCTCAGAGTCTAACTTATCCCTTTCATTTTGTTTCCGTCCGTTTTTTTCAGTCTCTTTTGCGTGCATGTCGATTTATTACTTACTTGAACCTGTGACACTAAAACTTTCCGGATTAAAACCTCATCTTGCCACGCAGTCTCTTCGTTTGTTCCGACTAGAGGCTTCCTAGCAGGTTCAGTGTACAAAACTGTATTGGCTATTTCCTATAAACCGTAGATCGGCCGATTCATGGTACCAGTAATGGCTCAATGATAATAGCCAAGTATTGTTTACCATTCATGAGCCATGGTTTTCCATGCAAAGGTATATACTGGCTTTTTTCATTTAACCATAAATCGACGAATGGTTCTAGTACTGCCCAATAATAAAAGCCAAGTAAAGTTAACTATTAGTGGGTCAGTGCTTGGCCGTGTTTTAAAGTCTAGCTCATCCTGCTTGGGAAGTAGCACGCCGGGTTGAACTATTACAACAGGTCTACCACTTGGATATTAAACAACAAAATCGTACAAATAACTAGCGGTATTCCCAAGCGTACAAATTTAAGTACTAATTACGCTCCACGAGAACCGGTGATTTCAAAATGGCATATGAACCATGAATATTGATTTGGAATGGCAAACATTCACATATTTCAAATAGTTACATGAGTTAATCATTCAGAAATATCCTCGCTTTACGTTTACATATCTAGTTTACTTCGTTAGTTCAACTTTATCCTTTATTGTTTAAAACAAGATTAGTTATTGTTATCGCGGTTTAATGCACTAGTTATATCTGTTACTTAAAATTAATGACGACATATAATATCTGAACCTAGGACCAATCCTTTCAGCTAGGCAGTTTAAAACCATGTCGCAATCGAGCAAGAAAACATTTTATGAAAAATGAGATTTATCTTTTGGGAACAGGTTGCTTGCGATGAGACCTGTTTAACCGTGAATTACTAAGTTAAAATGCTCGTGCAGGAACGAATTCATTACATTCTTATCCATTCTCGTTTTTCATACTTTTATCACCGATAGCATTGTGGATTGGAGAAATGGACGGTACGATGTTAACAGTAAATATTCATTATATATTTCGTATTTACTTTTTGTTCTTTCTTTTTGTAAACAAATTTGATTCATATGTATAGCTAAAACTTTATTGATTTTTTTTTTGTTTTAATGCTTGCAAATAAATTGATAACTCAATTTTTAAAGCTTAATTTTAATCTTTAAAGCTATAGCTTTAATTATTGTTTTTAATTTTTTAACTTAATACTCCTTTATTTCTTATAATTGTATTTTTGAAAATTTAATTACAGTCATCATTTTTAAATACATATTTTTAATTGATAATCTAAAGAATAAGAAAAATTGTATAGAAAAGTAAGAAAATATTATTCTATAAAAAATAATTAAAAATAAAAAAATACAAAAAAATTTAAAAAAGAGAAAAAATTAATAAAAAGAAAAAAACTAATAAAGAAAAATTAATAAACAAAGAAAAAAAAATAATAAAACCAAAAAAATAAAGAAAAGAAAATAATAATAAAAAAAAAGAAAAAGGAAAAAACAAAAAAATTAAAAGAAAAAAAGCAAAAAATCAACAGAAATAATTAATTTTTAGAGTTAAGCTACACATCCTAACGCTACACATCGAGTAATTGTGGGTTTGGGTTCGGCAAAAATGGTTAAGTATATGCATCAAATATATCCAGCTAATGATACTAAAAATCAAAACACAAAAAATCAACATTTTTTCCATTGGTTTAATTGAAGTCATCAATTTTTTGTAATGACATAAGTCAACACATAAATCGTTAAGATGTTAAGCTTTCGATAGTCCAAATCATATAACGACATCGTTGGGAGTCTGGAGTTAATTTACCAAAATATCAGTTAACAGCTGCTTTTCATCATCGTCAAGCATCAATTTCAAATTAACCATTATTGATTAACCGATGATATTTTAATTGCTGAGAAAGATTAAAAAACTACAGCTTTTGCAATTTGGTTAAGAAAAATAGAGCAATGTATTTGTAAAAACGGAACAGCTAGATCATAAAACTGATAATGAACTGAAATTCTTTTCTAAAATGCCAACAAATTAAAATTCAGGATTTATCTGCTTTGAAATTATGCTGGGTGGAAAGTATGAAAAACTGTAACTTCGGTTCCATGGTATGATGAATTCAACATATAATATTATAAAACTCGAATACTTACTAGTTCAAGCGAAATAAAATAACCGAATGGTAGTTCAAAGCATCAAAGTCAAATAAAACAGATTATGTGTATTAGTGAGAAGAAATATTTTTGCATCACAACCAACCCAACCACAGCTACCATCATCTCAACAAATAAAATTAAGAACCTCTTATTTTAATTTTTTTATATAACTTAGTGTGTAAGAATACCAATAATTGAAAAGTAAAGTTAGGTATTAGTAATTTTAAATTATAACACAACGTACAGTTCACTTCTTCTTACCCGCTAAACATTCACCAACTTGTAATTGTGCAATACAATTAGAGAATTGATAGGGAAGTAACGTTTTCGCTCCTTCACCGGAATGTGAGTTATTTTTATTCCACTGTTTATATTTAAGTTAACGTAAAAAGACAAAAGTTAAAACAAGTTTCATCAAACTCAATCTGATCGTGAGTTAGAATTTAGTTCCTTAGTTAGTTAGTTCTTTAGTTCCTTAGAATTTAGTTCCTTTAATTCATTAAAACTTTTAAGTTTTTTCGTTCTTAGAGAAAGATTAAATATATAATTATAGAATATTCTTCCATCCAGTTTTTTGCTATCGCCTTCATTTCATAAAAGTAATCCAACATAGTTTGCTAACGTTTCGAAATTTTTTACTCATTCGTTGATGTATTCTCCTTGACTTACATGACATTTAAAAGCCGTTTTCAATTTTTCAACGAATGTTTCCCAACTTAGATCAGGATTAATTGAGTTATCTTACCACTTACTTGCATAACCTATCATTTTACTCTACGTGGTTAAAATTGTGCCTGGACTTATATTCAACAAGTATTTAACAACGAAAATAACCTAACTTTATACGGATTCGTCTTTCAGACAAGCACTAATTTGGAAAATCTCTTATTCTTGATGCTAATTCAAATTAACATTAACGTCGAAAAATTAAAAAAATGACTTACAATGTCAGCATTTCTGAATACATGTAAGTTAATTAGAATCATTATATATTCTCGTTCGTTTTTGCTTTGATTTATGATCCGACTTTGCTGTGTCTAAAATGATTTGTAATAAATCTGCCAACCCAAAAATTCCAATACAAATGAGATCGTAGTAATTTTCAACCAGTCCCTCAGTATCCAGTTTCTCGTTATCATCCAAAATTTTAAAATTTTGCAATGTTAGCGACTATCCAAATTCCTATAGCTCCTCCACCTTTGTTGTCATTACCATAGCAATATAAATAATAGAACTGTGCATCGTTACACCATCACGCCAAATCTATAGAAGATTGTTACGGAACACTGAGCTTTACACACAATAATGTCCAACAGTACCGTTAGGTCCCTGATACAAGACTAGATACAGGAATAAATAGTAAAGTGACCACAAATAGACGAAAAATAGATTCAGGAAACTGTAGTAAACAATACCAAAAGATAACGCTTAAATATCCTTTGCATGATGAACACCGATTTTTTTACCATGGTTGCTGGCATAAAATTGGGTTGGGTGTTGTTTAGTGTTGAGGTGAAAATGTCCTAACACGAGTTTTAGATTATATTGATGTTGAGATTTTTTAAACGGTAGTTTAACGTGTGCTTCAACCCTACTCCTAAGTATGACCAGACGACCTGATCGTTAAAATTCTTTGATAGCAGTCTCATTGAGGATGTGAAGAGATTTCATAAGTTGATAAGTTTTATTTACTGATATCGGATGAGTGGAAACATGAACAGCGGCTCGCAAAGCATAAATTATTTTCCCCAGATCAAAGTCCCATGTTGTGTGTTGACCCTTCACATACTCTCGTATGGGAGCGGAAACTGATGTATTCACCCTCTCGGATGCGTTACTCTTTTTTTTTTTTTTTTTTTATTCAAAGTTAGGCATGTTTAGTGTTAATTATAATAAATTATAAATTAACGTCTCTGAATATCCAAAGATACCATGCCAACTAGGGATAAGAATGGAATGCAAATTAGGATTCTCTGAGAAATTTATGAACGTTAACTTTAAAGCCTTGAGGATTAAATTCATCAGGGAAAACCCAGGAAGGTAAGGCATTCCAAAGATGAGAGACTCTGTTGAAAAAGTCACGCTGGAAAGCTACAGTTCTACACCTAATTATTTGAACTGTAAAGGGATGCGCTGCTACGTTTGCTCTGGTGTGACGCGAAAGGTTTGCTGATTTAGGTAAAATCGATTTGATCTCTTCAGAAGCTCGTTCATCCATAATATATTTATAAAATATAGTCAAATCAGCAACATTTCTTCTGTGCTGCAAGGAATCAAGACCGTTAGTAAGACTTGGGTTACCAATGAGTTTAATAGCTCTACGCTGTACAGAATCAAGGCAGTTGAGACTACTCAAGTAAGCTCCACCCCATATGTGAGAACAGTATTCCATGCAGGGACGTATAAAAGATTTATAAACTAAAAGAAGTTGTTCGCTATCGAAAAACTTACGACATCGCCCCAAAAAACCTAACTTTTGAACAGCATTCTTAGCCAGATTAAAAATATGAGAATTCCACTTCATATTATTTTCAATCTCAACTACTAGAAGTCTGACAGACTCATTCTCTAAAAAATTTTTGGGGCCAAACGTTAATGGAAAAGGATTGGGTGTCGTTATCCTAGAAAAATGACAAACCTGTGTTTTGCTTGTATTGAATTCAACACTGTTAGCAATACCCCAATTCATAATTGTTTTAAGATCAGTGTTAAGGGAATCTATCAATTTTGACCTACACTCACTAAGCGCTAAGGGTGTATATAATTTAGGTGCTTCATGAGACGCATGAAGCGTGCTATCATCAGCAAAACTATGTATAGGATGAACCGTTGAGTCCAACAAATCATTAATATAGATAAGAAAAAGAGTTGGTGACAAAGCGGAACCCTGAGGAACTCCTGCATTAGTTGAAAAAGTATTCGATGATACACCGTCAACATTGATCCGAAATTTTCGATCAGATATAAAGCTCTGTGTCCAAGATATAAGCTGCTCGTCTAAACCATAGGATCTCAGTTTGCATATTAGGTTGTTATGTCAAACTTTGTCAAATGCCTTGGAAATATCAAGAGCAACACCGAATGTTTCTCCAAAGTTTTCAAGCGACTTGTTCCAGATATGAGTGACAAAAGTACTATATATTACTGTGATTTGCGGCCTTAAAGTGTCACTTTTTAACCATATATTTGTTGTCATAGCTACGTCCAAAAAAGTAAAAAGCATTTGTATGTATTTGCTTAAATTCTATAAAAAATAGAAATTTTTATCAAAGCAACTCTTAAATTCAAAATTTAACAATCCAATTAAAATAGTTGTTATCATTTCTTGTCATAGTTATACAATAATTTGGAACAAATAACAAATATTTTGTCAAAGGTAACTTGTTCTATATATTTTTATTTCAAAATTTATGCAAATTTATAATTTTAATTTAGAATAAACATTTTTTTAAAAATATTTTGCTTGCGGCGAATAAAAAATAGTATATGATGCACAGACGTAAGCTATTTTGAACTTAATGTGGGCGCAAATCTCGGCTAACGTATCGATTTGCAAACTCCACATCCGTCCAAAATCTTTAGCTTTACGTCCTAGCATCATAATGTACTATTAATTTGTTTGTATTTTATTTAAAGTTTTGTTCATGATTACTTGAGTTCTTCAATGTTACTAATACTTTATTGAATTTACTTACCTAAGTAAAATTTAAGATAAGAAACTCTTTAAAAACGAATGTGTTTAAAGTAGTTTTTACATTGATCTTAATTTTCATCTTATCTTATAAGATAACTGCTCATCTTATAACAAAAATTAAAAGATATGAAATCCTAATTGTACCAATAAGACAAAACATAACCATTTATTTTAAAATAAGGTGATATTGTTATTATTCGTGGGTAGTTCGGGCCATTTTTGCCGAAAACAACGGATAGAGTAATAAAACGTTTTGTTTTTTCCAGGATGAAATAACGAAGCATCACCGTGGAATCTTTCATAACTAAAATTGGTAGTTCGACTTCCTAAACGAATCTTGTATAGTAACTTCACCTTGACTAGCTTGCTTGTGATATATGTGTGATCTCATGTTACCTCTAAATTAAAAGTTAAAAATTGATATTGATTTAATAATTGTCTGAAGAGCAAAGTAAAAAAAATTTTAAATACAAAATAATTTTTTTCATTTCATAGTTTTCAGGTTGGATTTGAATTAACAAAACAGTTATCTAACACACATTAACCTTTTTACTAATTGCTAGCATATATTTTGACTACAAAACTGACTGCATATCAATCAACATATTTATTACATCCATCATTTCAGTTTTAACATTACGTACATGTAAATCGTTTAAACCAGAACTGTAATTATAATCTTAAAAAATAATTAAATTCAGTGGGTTCAAAACTAACTCCAAAATGTCAGTTAACGTTCAGAACTTTTGTATTGATAATTTTCCAAACGTTCCACGGCAACAAAAAAAGAATCTTAAATCGAAAAATCAATTCAGTATCATAAAAAAACATAACTAACTATTCAGTTAGTTTTAATAAACATTAAACAATAAAAATTTCACGATAATGCCTAGTTAGTTTCGGGTTTAATGACCATTACAAGCAATCGTCTTAAAAAAATAATTATACCCAGAAATACTTTTCACTTTTATTAAAAAAACCACAAATTTTTTTCTTTTACTATGTTGACTTACAAAAAAAAGTCTAGTTGATGCGCTCCAAAAATATTGCTTATTGTCTGTGAATCAAAAAAAAAAATTCAAAAATTCCAATAAATTTTAATGATACTCAAATTAAGGAGATTACGCTAATCAATTAAGTTTGTAACCTAAATTTTTATCTATGATTTTAGTTTTTAATTATTTGACATTTTAAATTAATTAGCAAACAATAATTTATAATTACTAATTAGAATATAATTCATTAATTTAATTGACGTTACGTTATGAAAGTCAGACTCGAATGAATTGTTAAAATATGGAAATATTTGGATTATTTTATTGGTCAGACTTTGGTATCACTTTTCAATCAAGGTAATGTAATATTGGTTAAACTATATCGTATTGCACTTTTAAGATTTTTTTGTAAGTGCCGAGTGTTATAGCGCTGAGAAAAATTTGTGTAAGCTCTCGTAATACTTCAATTCAAACTGAAATAGCGCCAAGATGAAAATCGACTACACTAACATATCACTCAGAGAATTCTGTTGTTAAAAACTACCAAAATAGCCATTAGATTAATAATTTGGTGATTATTATACAGCTAATCACAATTTGTGATTATTTTCACTAATTTCGTAATAACAGGCATTATTAAACTAATATTATTTGTTCGTAATATTTACTAACAAAAAAATTTCAAATTTTAAATCTAAAAACGATAGCTTTTATATTTATAAAAATTCTTATTGAATTAATAACATAATGAATTAGTTGCATATTAGGTATCCATTGGATAAATGACATATATTATTAGAATAATAAAGTTGTTTTTAAAATAATATAAGGTTATCAGATTAATAATACAATCTAATTAGATTAATAATAGGTTCTTATTAAATTGATAATAAAATGTTATTAAATTAATAATGGAACTTATTAAATTAAAAATGGAACTTATATTTTACTTTTTTTAAATAAAAGAGAATATAAATTTTTTATTAACAAGTTTATTTATTTCAATTATTTTCATTTAGTTTTAAGGTATTTACATTTCACAGTTTTAATTTTAAAATAATACATAATTTTGTTTTAAAGCATTTTTAAATTTACATGTGACAAAAATTAAAAGAACAAAAGGAGTTCGTATATGTTCGTATATAAAATAAAAAATATAAAAAAATATATTATATTTTACTATATTTTTTAATAATTATTAATTTACATAGTTAAACTAAAAATATATATAATTGATTTGAGTTTAGCAAATCAATAATATATTTATATATTTCTTTTTCACCTTTCAATGTATAAAAATACTTTTGGATAAAATTCAAAAATTGGTTGCTGATTGCGGATTTTTTAAGTTGAATAAATAAAATATTTTGAAGCACACATCAATTGCTTTTCATGTTGTATAAACTTCATACCATACATTATCAAAACATACTAGTATTGGCTTTGTTATAGATCCAGTAATTAACAAAAATGGCTGAATTGGTAATTTTTGATCTAAATAATGTTGTAACGTCTCTTCAATATTTTGAACAGTTTCACCTATAATGGCAAAACTGTTTTGAGAATCTCGAACACTGTATTTCTTATAAATTTTATGCTCCAAAGTTTTGTTGATTGGACGGAGTATCCTGTGCAGTAAATACATAGTTAATAGCAGAATACCATCTAAATAATATAAAACAGAAAAATATTATATTATTACCCCAGGTAACAATTTAACCTAGGTAATCATTGAGTAAAGCTTTAAAAGAGGAATTTAAAATGGAAGGGGAAATTTAAAATTCTTGAACTATGCATGAGAAAAGTTTTATACAAGCTCTACTCAAGGAGAAAAGGCGTATGAAAAAATATTCTTTATTCAAGAAGACATATATAATGCTTTATACATGTTTTATATAAGTGTTTGAATAAAGTTGTACAAAAATTGTTATTCAAGGCTTATTCAAATACTGTCAAAATTACTTGAATAAAGTGCCTGAGTAAATCTTTACTCAAGAGAATTACTCAGTGCCTATTCAAGAAGCGATGCCACTGAAAAAAAAATTGGTGATTCTTTCCTTTAGTTATTTTGGTTAATTGGCGCATTAAACTCCTTTTTTTTGTATATTGCTGCTATTGAGTTAATCTTTTATCGGAAATTACAATATATTTTACACATTTCGCATCTTTACAAACGCCTGTAGCGGAGATCGAACTCATAACCTTTGATTCTCCAGGACCGTACGCTATCCACTTCTCTATTTAGCAGCTGTCATAAGGAAAATTGAAACTTAATCACTATTGTTTAACAAATTATTTGTACACATTTTAAGTTTCGGACCACTACCACGACTATGAATTAATTTTTATTCAAACATTTGATTAGGAATGCATATAAAAGTGTACTAATGGTTTCCTAAAATGAGAATATATTTGTTTTTGTTAAAAATAATATTGGTTATGATTGAGGATAATCTCGAAATGAAACTAATTTTGCGTATTCATATACGATATCTACGCATGTGTTTCCATTCAATTGTACGATTAAAAATAATTAAAGAATAAAAATAAAATAAAAAAAAGGAAAAGGAAAATAAAATTCATAAATAAAAACGTGCCTGGCAGGAATCGAACACAGGCCCGATAACAACTTCCTCATCGTTTACCCTTACGCACTCGTTCATTAAATCAATTTCCACGACGGGAATAAAACGATACTCAATACAGAATAAAAGTATTACTCAAGCCTCGTAAGGGGTATAGTATGCTGTCGTTGGCATTACGATCAGTTGCACAATTTGGCTGGTTAATAAATAAATGTTAAATGATAATATTAAATAAACGTTCTACGTTATATTTTCCATAAGTCAGTTGCAATCTGTTGCAAGTTTTGCTATAATTTTTTCCTAAGCAAATTGCGCACAATATGGCGATTACATACAGTTAATACAAAAACGAATTGTATGACAAATTATCATCAGTTTATTTATTTGTTGACCAACTCAAATCATTATATAAACCATCATCAGAAATGGTAAATCTCAATCGATATATAAAACATCATCAGAAACGTTTGATTAAATGGTTGCGGAATAATGGCAATTGCAAATTTCCATTGACGAAAATATCTCTACTATTTTGAAATAATCTTTTGTATTAATCAATAATAGTTTGTTAAAGTTCTTAAAGGCTTGTTAACTTTTTAAATGCATCGATAAAAAACACACAATCGCGAATTAAACAACGAACTGTCAAAAATATTGACAGATCGATTTGCTGTAAATCTTTTAATATTCATTGAAAACAGCCGTATATAAGAAATATTATTTGAGTAACAATTTTCTTGAATACTACTAAAATTATTATACATAAATAAAGTCGTATACAAGAAACTATCCTTGGGTAAGAATCTTCTTGGATTCTTCCTAAAAGTTGTACTTTAATAAAGGTTTATATAAGGGATAGAATTCTTGAGTAAAAACATCTTGAATACTACCTTAAAAATTATGTGTGAATAAAACCTTATAAAAGGCATTATACTTGAGTAACATTTGCTTGAATATGCCCTAAATATTTATTATTGAATTAAGCTTTACTTAAGGAATTATATAAGAAACTTAGTGAATCTAGTCTTTTACAAGCTTTTTTTAGGTAAAGCTTGAATAATATGGTCTTACACAATGCTTTCTCAAATTAAGTTGGAATAATTAAAAAAATTTAGGCGAAATTGTTACCTGGGAGAATCAAACATTGAATAGGTTTAATTGTTTTCACTCAAAAAAATTACAAATGACATGTCCAAAAACAACTTTTTAACTTACAGCCGGGTATTCAAATACATCAGAATAGGGAATACAATACCGATATACCGGTATACCGAAAACATTCAGTGATTTGAATACCGGTTTTCGGTATCTATGCAATAAATTAATACAACCAAAAATTCTTGGAATTCACTGTAACGTTTTTAATTTTTCAATCGTTTTTGTTTGTGAATTTATTTTACTTATGAAGGTAAGCAATTTTATATGTATTGTTGGATGAACTAAATATTTGCTTTTCTTTCGTATATATAACAATTGAGAGTAGTTTAAGCAATTAGTGTTTAATGAGATAGTTTATTCTCAAGCAAAAGTTAAAGCAAACATTGTAATTTCTACTACCAAACACATTTTATTTAAAAAAAATAGCGTGTCATCATCAAAGAATATTCCATAACTAAGACTAAGGGATGCTATCGTTGATTGAAAAAACTTCATCTGCCAGCACCCCTAAGATATCACTTTGGCTAGTGACATCTCACTGTTATTGCCAGTGGTAAACGATATCTCAAATTAACTTGTATGCCAATAGCAGGGACTAAAGTACGCGGGGTTGTCACACACATAGATCAACAATTTTAAATTTTACAAATCTTCCTGCGGAAAGCTAAGTATTAAACTCATTGGTATTAATACATAGTTACCGTTTGAAAATCACTATCGGCGAAGTGCCACCATTTTAAATTAGTTAATTGATCATGATTGCCATCCATGTTTAATCATACATAAGCTAGCTTCTTTGTATAGTATTTGTGCGAATTCGGTCTCGTAATTATGAGTTTTATATCGATATAATCGATGTTATCAACTATCTTCACTTAATTTTAGAAAAATGTATTACATACTATTGCAAACCAACAACATATATGGTGAAGATGGTAAAATTTGTAACATCATGATGTGTTAAATTCCAATACATATAATTTTGATATACACAAATGAAATTGTTTCAGATTATACTTTCATTTTACCAATTTCATAAAAATTATGCTCAGCCAAAAAAAACATTGATCTAACAAACTAATTCCGTATAAAACGATATTTAAATAAAAGCCAAATCAAATAATTATCAACATTTAGGCAAAATCCCTTAAGATAATTATATTAATAACTTTAAAAAACTGCATTATCGATCAATTTTTTAAAATTCGTAAAAAGAAATTTTTATGATTTTTATGAATTCATGATTAACTCGAGAACTCGAATATATAAATGTTTCCCCATACAAAATTGCACAACGCGCCTAAAGAAGTTTTCACTTCAAAATGACTGAACTTTCGGACCTCATAAAATATCTCCATCCAGCGTAAGAAGAAGATTTTACCACAAATCGGAATTTGGATAGTAATCTCAAGTTTCAGCATATTCCGAAAAACGATATAGTGAAGTGTCTTTTATGATGGCCCAATGATGAGACCATATAGAGGAACTCGTGGAAGATAATGTCGAGCTTATAGCAAAAATGGAAGATGAAACTGAGTCTGAGTTTGGAAGTAAAAACTTAATGAAAAAGAAAATAGATCAAGCGATTTGTAAAAAACTGAATTACACAGTTGCTGAGAAAAAAACTCGGTTAACATAAGATCTAGTTAAGGGCCTACAAAATGAAATGATTCATTCTGAAGATGAGGGAACAAGGGGAGTATATTTGCAACAATTCTATGAATTGTTTCTTACGGTTCAACCAAAATTTGTTTTCATCTTATAGATCGTTTTCATGAGCTGGTATTTTGCTAAATAAGCTGAGATCAAGACTTGTTTCATTTTAATCAATTAATGTGATATGTTGTGTTATTTATTATTATTTTTTATTTTGAATATTACGTAATATGTTAATGATTAATGAATTTATGTTTTTTATTTCAAATAAAAATTGAAACAACATTTTTTGTATGAAAATTAAATTTTTTTAAATACCTGTATTAAAACCGATATACCGGTATTTGTATTTTTAAGTACCGAAATACCGGTATTCGATTTTACTCCGGTATTGTATTCCCTACATCAGAAACAGAATTTCATACAAATTTGACAGCAAAAAATTCTGTTGCTGTAAAATTTGAATGGAATTCTGTTTCTGTTGTATGTGATTTTCAAGTTTTTGGAGCCAAAAAAAAACAAATTAAAAAAACTTACTTTCTGTAAATTAAGAAGCTTTTCAACAATCTCTTTTAATTTTTCATCTTTAATTTGTTCTTCAAAAATGGGCTGAGTTTTCTGAATAAATGTTGGTAATTTACAACCAAAATTGTTGGCTTTCTTAAACATTGCTTTAAAATAAATGTCTATCTGAAAATTTTAAAAGGAATATTAATATAATTAAAATGTTATTGAAATATACTAATATTGAATTATTAATTACCAGTTTATAACCAAGCGGTAATTTAAATTGCTTCCATTAGGTTAAAATTTCCGAAGTTGATTTTAATTTTGAAATGTCGCTGAGTCTCAGTTGTTTAGTCCTGTCACATGCAGACTCAATTTCAACCCAACTACTCTGTTCATCGAACAAAATTTCTACATGTTCTGATGAATCTGCTTCTTTCTCATTTTTTTTAACACGGCATAGACAGTACAAAAATTTACAAAGTTTCACATACCAAACGTATGAATTCGTTTACTTGCCAACTATTTGTTTTTGTTTTAAATCATAAAATTTCTTATCGTTTAATAAAAGAATTTTAATTTTTCAATTTTCTTAACAACACTTTTAGCTTTTCACAAAACTGCTAAATATTTTGTAAAGTTGTTGTTTATTCAACGTCTGGATATAAACTGTGATTCTTACCAAGATTTTATTAATCGTTATTAAAAATAATAACCTATGGTTAGATTAATGTATACTATTATTAATCTAATAACCTACGTTTTTAAACAACAACAACTTATAATTTTGATATACACAAATGAAATTGTTTCAGATTATACTTTCATTTTACCAATTTCATAAAAATTATGCTCAGCCAAAAAAAACATTGATCTAACAAACTAATTCCGTATAAAACGATATTTAAATAAAAGCCAAATCAAATAATTATCAACATTTAGGCAAAATCCCTTAAGATAATTATATTAATAACTTTAAAAAACTGCATTATCGATCAATTTTTTAAAATTCGTAAAAAGAAATTTTTATGATTTTTATGAATTCATGATTAACTCGAGAACTCGAATATATAAATGTTTCCCCATACAAAATTGCACAACGCGCCTAAAGAAGTTTTCACTTCAAAATGACTGAACTTTCGGACCTCATAAAATATCTCCATCCAGCGTAAGAAGAAGATTTTACCACAAATCGGAATTTGGATAGTAATCTCAAGTTTCAGCATATTCCGAAAAACGATATAGTGAAGTGTCTTTTATGATGGCCCAATGATGAGACCATATAGAGGAACTCGTGGAAGATAATGTCGAGCTTATAGCAAAAATGGAAGATGAAACTGAGTCTGAGTTTGGAAGTAAAAACTTAATGAAAAAGAAAATAGATCAAGCGATTTGTAAAAAACTGAATTACACAGTTGCTGAGAAAAAAACTCGGTTAACATAAGATCTAGTTAAGGGCCTACAAAATGAAATGATTCATTCTGAAGATGAGGGAACAAGGGGAGTATATTTGCAACAATTCTATGAATTGTTTCTTACGGTTCAACCAAAATTTGTTTTCATCTTATAGATCGTTTTCATGAGCTGGTATTTTGCTAAATAAGCTGAGATCAAGACTTGTTTCATTTTAATCAATTAATGTGATATGTTGTGTTATTTATTATTATTTTTTATTTTGAATATTACGTAATATGTTAATGATTAATGAATTTATGTTTTTTATTTCAAATAAAAATTGAAACAACATTTTTTGTATGAAAATTAAATTTTTTTAAATACCTGTATTAAAACCGATATACCGGTATTTGTATTTTTAAGTACCGAAATACCGGTATTCGATTTTACTCCGGTATTGTATTCCCTACATCAGAAACAGAATTTCATACAAATTTGACAGCAAAAAATTCTGTTGCTGTAAAATTTGAATGGAATTCTGTTTCTGTTGTATGTGATTTTCAAGTTTTTGGAGCCAAAAAAAAACAAATTAAAAAAACTTACTTTCTGTAAATTAAGAAGCTTTTCAACAATCTCTTTTAATTTTTCATCTTTAATTTGTTCTTCAAAAATGGGCTGAGTTTTCTGAATAAATGTTGGTAATTTACAACCAAAATTGTTGGCTTTCTTAAACATTGCTTTAAAATAAATGTCTATCTGAAAATTTTAAAAGGAATATTAATATAATTAAAATGTTATTGAAATATACTAATATTGAATTATTAATTACCAGTTTATAACCAAGCGGTAATTTAAATTGCTTCCATTAGGTTAAAATTTCCGAAGTTGATTTTAATTTTGAAATGTCGCTGAGTCTCAGTTGTTTAGTCCTGTCACATGCAGACTCAATTTCAACCCAACTACTCTGTTCATCGAACAAAATTTCTACATGTTCTGATGAATCTGCTTCTTTCTCATTTTTTTTAACACGGCATAGACAGTACAAAAATTTACAAAGTTTCACATACCAAACGTATGAATTCGTTTACTTGCCAACTATTTGTTTTTGTTTTAAATCATAAAATTTCTTATCGTTTAATAAAAGAATTTTAATTTTTCAATTTTCTTAACAACACTTTTAGCTTTTCACAAAACTGCTAAATATTTTGTAAAGTTGTTGTTTATTCAACGTCTGGATATAAACTGTGATTCTTACCAAGATTTTATTAATCGTTATTAAAAATAATAACCTATGGTTAGATTAATGTATACTATTATTAATCTAATAACCTACGTTTTTAAACAACAACAACTTATAATTTTGATATACACAAATGAAATTGTTTCAGATTATACTTTCATTTTACCAATTTCATAAAAATTATGCTCAGCCAAAAAAAACATTGATCTAACAAACTAATTCCGTATAAAACGATATTTAAATAAAAGCCAAATCAAATAATTATCAACATTTAGGCAAAATCCCTTAAGATAATTATATTAATAACTTTAAAAAACTGCATTATCGATCAATTTTTTAAAATTCGTAAAAAGAAATTTTTATGATTTTTATGAATTCATGATTAACTCGAGAACTCGAATATATAAATGTTTCCCCATACAAAATTGCACAACGCGCCTAAAGAAGTTTTCACTTCAAAATGACTGAACTTTCGGACCTCATAAAATATCTCCATCCAGCGTAAGAAGAAGATTTTACCACAAATCGGAATTTGGATAGTAATCTCAAGTTTCAGCATATTCCGAAAAACGATATAGTGAAGTGTCTTTTATGATGGCCCAATGATGAGACCATATAGAGGAACTCGTGGAAGATAATGTCGAGCTTATAGCAAAAATGGAAGATGAAACTGAGTCTGAGTTTGGAAGTAAAAACTTAATGAAAAAGAAAATAGATCAAGCGATTTGTAAAAAACTGAATTACACAGTTGCTGAGAAAAAAACTCGGTTAACATAAGATCTAGTTAAGGGCCTACAAAATGAAATGATTCATTCTGAAGATGAGGGAACAAGGGGAGTATATTTGCAACAATTCTATGAATTGTTTCTTACGGTTCAACCAAAATTTGTTTTCATCTTATAGATCGTTTTCATGAGCTGGTATTTTGCTAAATAAGCTGAGATCAAGACTTGTTTCATTTTAATCAATTAATGTGATATGTTGTGTTATTTATTATTATTTTTTATTTTGAATATTACGTAATATGTTAATGATTAATGAATTTATGTTTTTTATTTCAAATAAAAATTGAAACAACATTTTTTGTATGAAAATTAAATTTTTTTAAATACCTGTATTAAAACCGATATACCGGTATTTGTATTTTTAAGTACCGAAATACCGGTATTCGATTTTACTCCGGTATTGTATTCCCTACATCAGAAACAGAATTTCATACAAATTTGACAGCAAAAAATTCTGTTGCTGTAAAATTTGAATGGAATTCTGTTTCTGTTGTATGTGATTTTCAAGTTTTTGGAGCCAAAAAAAAACAAATTAAAAAAACTTACTTTCTGTAAATTAAGAAGCTTTTCAACAATCTCTTTTAATTTTTCATCTTTAATTTGTTCTTCAAAAATGGGCTGAGTTTTCTGAATAAATGTTGGTAATTTACAACCAAAATTGTTGGCTTTCTTAAACATTGCTTTAAAATAAATGTCTATCTGAAAATTTTAAAAGGAATATTAATATAATTAAAATGTTATTGAAATATACTAATATTGAATTATTAATTACCAGTTTATAACCAAGCGGTAATTTAAATTGCTTCCATTAGGTTAAAATTTCCGAAGTTGATTTTAATTTTGAAATGTCGCTGAGTCTCAGTTGTTTAGTCCTGTCACATGCAGACTCAATTTCAACCCAACTACTCTGTTCATCGAACAAAATTTCTACATGTTCTGATGAATCTGCTTCTTTCTCATTTTTTTTAACACGGCATAGACAGTACAAAAATTTACAAAGTTTCACATACCAAACGTATGAATTCGTTTACTTGCCAACTATTTGTTTTTGTTTTAAATCATAAAATTTCTTATCGTTTAATAAAAGAATTTTAATTTTTCAATTTTCTTAACAACACTTTTAGCTTTTCACAAAACTGCTAAATATTTTGTAAAGTTGTTGTTTATTCAACGTCTGGATATAAACTGTGATTCTTACCAAGATTTTATTAATCGTTATTAAAAATAATAACCTATGGTTAGATTAATGTATACTATTATTAATCTAATAACCTACGTTTTTAAAGTAAAAACCTCGATGATTAATCTAATAAAATGGTTATTAAAATTAACTACAAAAATAATAATTTATGTTTTTATCTTAATAGCTCTACGTTAATCACATGATTTTTTATTTGATTGCCTGAATTCATTATTTTAATAAGAATTGGTTATTAGTTTAATCAACCGTTGTGATTTTTTTAATAATATTGACCGTATTGTTATTTTAATAAACATTTTTATGAAAATAATAACAAAAAGTATTAACCGAACGAATGTGGCAATTACTTTAATAAAAATCGTTATTAGATTGATAAAATAACTTATTACACATTTTTAAAACGGGCGGTTATTAAATTTACTTACAACTTTCTTTGAGTGTAGCGACAAGAATAAAAACCTCGACGTTATGTGAACGAACCAGCGACACGAACTAGCGGTCGGCTAGGCTCAGGTGGGTGTAGGTAATTTCCAAAGCATAAGTAGATCTAGATTTACCACATAAGTAGATCTCGATTTAGATCATTGTTGATGGTTTTATTAGACTGTTTGTAGATAATTTTAAATTTTTCTTTTTGAAATAAACACATGGAGGAATATTTTTTTTTGTTTTTATAAAAATATAATAACATAATTTGTCAATCTCTTGCAATCTTTTGCAGGAAATTGCAAGAGTTTCGTGATATAATTCGAAAAGACAGTGTTTATTGTTAAATAAGACGCAATCAACATCAAAAGCAGTCGAATTTCAACTTGTACCAACACGTCATCCATCACCCGAATGTTACGGAATTCCAGCAATTCGTCGTGATGCAATTCCCATTGATGATTATGATTTGACGTCGTCATCCGATGAGGAAGATAATGGTGTCAATATCCAAATATCAGGCTATGAATCTTAGCTCAGTGAACATCAAGTGTGCGATGAATTTAACCCCGATGAGCATGAAAATAGTGCTAAAAATATTTTAATTGGAAATTATGATGCGATGGATCACACGACTGCAATGTCCGTTTTCTTAAAGAGATGGTCCATAGATAACAACATTCGGCAAAACACATTAAAGCCTTTATTGAAACAATTGAATAATCGATTCAATTTGAGTCTTCTATCCGATCCAAGAACCCTAATGGGTACCCCGAAAAATCCTTCAACAACCATCGTTTAACATCAGTGGAGGTGAATATTGGCACCAAGATCTGGAGCCCTGCCTGCGTTCGTGCTTTGCCAACTTGAATCGACCAATTTCAATTGCGCTCAATTTCAATGTAGATGGAATTCCATTATTTAATAGCAGCAGAGACCAATTCTGGCCTATTTTGTGCAATGTGAATGGAATGAATAATATTCCCGCAATGACAATCGGCTTGTTTTTTGGCCGAAGCAAGCCCCAGCGAGTTGAAGAGTTTATGGAACCATTTGTGTCCGAATTGATTCGCATTTTAGAAACCGATATACTCAAATGGTTTCATGCTCTCAATCACCATAAGAGCGTTTATTTGCGACACACCGGCTCGAGCCATGTTTAAAGGTTAGTAAATGTAAATTGTTTTTCTGACAGTTAGTGAAAGTATTCATATTGTATAATTTTATCATCACAGGTGTCTGCAATTTCAATGGATATCACGGTTGTCTCAAATGTACGACCGTTGGGACGTACTCCAGTTTGCTGAGAACAATAATCTACTGAAAGACTGTGGCACCAGTTCGAACCGATTCGGTTTTTCGTGCACATGGCTACGGGAAACACCATCAGGTGTATAAAATTCGAGAGCATGGCCGTATTCGGGTGGTACCTGTTAAAACACCACTCCTGAGTCTTCCAATGGACATAGATCAAGACGTAATAGTAAGTGATTCGCTGCACCTATTACATCTTGGGCTTATGAAGCGATTGTTGAAAACCTTCAAGGATGGCGAAAATGGATACGATGGTTTTAAATGGACCAAAAATGAAGTCAACGATATGAATAACATTCTCATAAATATTAAAGTGCCTATGGAAATTCATCGTGCGGTCCGAACTTTAACCGTTTTGCCATTTTGGAAAGGGACAGAATGTGCCACATTCCTAAACTATATTGGCGTTGAAATTTTTAGACAATTCCTGCCTCCCAACGAGTATTCAATATTTTTGCATTTATTCTGTGGAATGACAGTTGTTTCGAGTGATTAGTTCAGCCGATACTTACCCGTTGCAGAGCAATGTTTTCTGGCATTCGTTAAAATATTTCGCAAAACGTTCCGCAGTATTTCTAGCAATGTTCACAATTTAGTACACATTGTGTAAGAGGTAGATTCGGGTCTTTACAAACCCTTTCATCATACCCGTTTGAAAATCAATCATTTCAAATTAAAAATTACCTCGAAGTGGTCGTTGGCCACTTCAACAGGTAATAAACAGAATAAGTGAAGAAACATAATTTTCTCGTTGGGAGGATTCGTCTGATGAGATCAGATATCCATTATATAAGAATGTTCTACCAAATTCGACTAAATTTTCTCATATCGTAATATGAGAAAATTTTAATTTGAAAAAATCGCACACGGATAAATGGTTTCTATCAATTGAAAAGGAAATCGTTGCCATGGAATACGCCACAGATGATGGTATTTATGGCTCAGTTTTAGAGTCAAGTGGAAGCGTATTTGGCGAGCCGCTCGATTCAGTATCGTTAAACGTTTTTCGAACCGAGGATAACACCAAATTCAAACAACAATAATTGTTTTCAATTTCCGAAATTTTGTGCAAACCTGTTGCTATTGTCATCCGCGGTTCGACAACATTTATCCCAATGCATCACACGTATGCAGATAATTTAAAATTGTAATTTAAAATTAATTATAATTCAACAAATTGATTTTATATTTAATAAATTTTTAATCAAAACATTATAAAACATTTTAGAAAAATAAATTGATTTTATATATAATAATATTTTTTTATTGAAACATTATAAAACATTTTAGTTCAGTTATTGAGTTTTTGGTACAGAAGAAACCTAATCACTCCTTTTGATGATTTTAGATTTCATCGTCACCATTACCTGATTGCGCACTGGCAATAGAATTTTCACTTTCAGACTCGAACTCATATTCATTTTCTGACTCATCTTCCATTGCTGGCTCATCTTCGTTCTTTCCTGACTTTAAACACTCTTGGTTGGCGATTGCCCTTGAATTTTTCATACGAATGGAGAGAAACTTCTTATCTATTGGTAATTTATATGTCCCATTAAGGAAATTAACACAGCTGAAGAATAGATCAATCGCAGGTTTATACAACTTAAATTTAATTTTTCCTTGCTTTACCGGATCCCCTTCGACAGCGGCGTTTGCTGCGGGAGGCTTTCTACGTGTTTGTCCGCTCCACGAGCATGTCTCAAGGAATGTGCAGTCAAAAATTTCATCAACGATTTGCACTGTCGAAGCCTGTCCGGTAATCACCCCTCCATGGCGTCCCGCAATGTAATTAATACATTTCTTAACAAATTCCGCATTCTTGGCTCTTTCATTCAATGATTTCAATGCGTCCAAGCTTTCTACGATTTCATATGGCTTCTTCGGTATAGTACCGATCAAATAGAGCTTCAGCATAGAATCGATTTGCGTTTGTAAAGAGGTGATTCCGTTTGCCATTGCTGCTATTGTTGCGGCCTGGGAATGCATTGCTTCAAGCATATCCATCAAAACGCGGCTGTAGTCGCACGGAGTCGCAGCGATTTCATCGCAGATCAACACAAAAGTCTGATCTCCAGGTTCCAATGGAATGATTTCCGTTTCATTATTCATTTCAAACTCGTACATTGTATTTCCATTGGATCTGGGTTCATCGGAATAGTTGTGGTCAATTTGCAATTGAACCTGTTGCTGAGTGCTTGATGGTGCGGCCACAAATGTTTATGTTTGAGACAGATACGGATCAATTTGCGAATTGGGCTGTTGTTGAGTCGGTGGCAATGCTGAAAACACTAAAATATGCCAAAAAATTATATTTCAAAATAAATTTGCTTTCTTTTTCATCGTCATATTATAATTTCGAATGACAGAAACGAACAATTTGGATTCAATCCCGATGAAAACTGAACTCGTTGGGACGTTGAGGTGGTGGTCGGAGCGCCTTTCGCAATTTTGGTGAACAGTGTATTAATGTTCTCTTTCGATTTCATACACGCTTGTCTCTTCCTTGCCAAACTTCTTTTGTGTGTGATCTGAACCAGGCTGATCAGGGTCGGACTGCATGCGCATTGCAGCTACGTCTTTTTCCGCCTACAAAAAAAAAATTACAAAAGAAAAAACTTGTATATATACTCACATCGTCGTATGTTTTGAAGCCTGTTCATTTGATTTTACATCGGTGCATCGTGAAACCACTGAGGTCCACCACTTTCGAGGCGTCCTCCAATGCAATAGCATATTCTTCCAATTCAGACTTTTTGGCAACTTGCAGTGGCCATAAAACCTGATCATTTCCCTTGACTTTGGACTCCGCATCGGATGAAAAGAATTTCCGCTTTGTCCATCGTTCTGACACAGTAAACAATTTAAGTGTTCCATTGGGTTCGACCGTTTGGCCGATGACAAAAAATTGTTTGCTAATATTTCCGGCTAAAAAACAATCACATAAAAGCATCACGTTTTGGCACATTTCGCAATCATCTTTTCGATACCGGCACAAAACAAAGAACTTGTAAGATAATAAAGAATTTTAAAACAGAAATATGCAATGGTTTTACTTTACAAATGAAATGTTTTATTTTATTTTAGCTTTTTCAGCATTACAATTTTACTGCGTCTTGTACAAAAACTAACTTCAAAAAGACTCTCTAAATTAGTGTTGCCAACTTTAAAATAATTATCCTCAACAGAACTGTCTTAAACACATATCTTACCTGGCTTCGTTAATGTTGTTTGTGAAGACATCACATACGATTTTCACTGTTTTATTCCAATAAACGATGAAAAATTTTCTTCTTACAAAAAACGGTTCGCATTGCTTGATAACTTTAACCAAAATGATCAAACTTCAAATGTGAACAAATAGCAATTTCCAGTGCTACCAATTAAAATGCTACCAGTCAAAAATAATATTTAGTTATAAACGTCAGCACCATCGAATGCTATTCCATGTTTTACACAATGCTATTTTCGTTTATCAAATATGACTAGCTTGTTTGCATGTGTAAGTGCTAACAAATATTTAAAATAATTTTAAATAACGTTCAGCAATTCACTGGTACCACTCACAAGTGTTATTTCATGCTTATTTAAATGGTAAAAGTATTTGAGCTGCAATTTATGTGCCTACAATGCTATTTAATACTAATTTTTTTAGATAAAACTACGTTTCTTAATACATTATCATGTTTTTCTTGACTGTCTGCGATTATTAATATATCATCGATATATACAATTACTCCTTCAATTCCCATGAACATACTTTCCATTACCTTTTGAAAAACTTCACTCGCACAGCTCATCCATTTATCCATGCTCCAAACATTAATCGTTTGAATCTGTATACGCCTTCGTGAGTTATGAAAGTGGTGATGTTACGAGACTCTGGAGCAATTTCTACCTGATGAAAAGCACTTATAATATCAAGTTTCGAAAATATATTACTGTGCAATAAATTTGGAACTATATCCTCAAACGTTGGTAAAGGATGTATACTTCTTTTTATGGCTTGATTGGCACATCTCATATCAATACACGGCCCAACATCGTTTCCATTATCTTTTGGTATAACAACTAACGGTGATATCTACGGTGACGTACCTTCAGCTTCTTCTATTATGTCATTGTCTTTTAATTCTTGTAGCTTTTTAGTTACTAGTAATTTTAAGGGTATCGGTATTCGTCGATACTGTTGTCGTACTGGTATTACCGATGAATCAATTTATATAGCGATTTCAATATTCTTTAATTTTCCTATTTTTGAGTTATCCTTAGTCTCAATACTTTCGCCAGTTTGTATTGAATGAATATTGAGCGTTATTATTCCTATTTCTAATGCGCAACTTCACCCTAACAAAGATATACCATTTCCTTTTACTATGTGTACGTCTGCTTCAGTTTCTTTAACCGTTTCCTTACATTTGAATTTGACACGTACTACTTTGACACGTACTCATAACCCTTCAGATCTTTTGTGTCTCCTAAATTCGTCTCTACCTCCTGTATTATTTTTACACCTAATCTTACAGCTTTTTCCCAAACGCTACAATTTATAACATTTGTTTAGGCACCTGTGTCTACTGTCATTCTTATTTTAACTCCACCTACTTTACATATTACTTTAATCTCATTTTTAAAATCTCCTATTATTTTCTTCACACTTAAAATTTGACTTTCATCACTGCTTTTATCCTCTGTGTCACATTTATGTTTTAAAAACATGTCAGAAATTTTATTATCAATATTTTGTTCATTGTCACCTTGAGTTTCGTCACTGTTATAAAGGTATCTTATATTGCCCCTAAAACTTCCAGTTTTTGTTTTACAAACCCTATTTAAATGGCCTTTTATACCACAGTGACTACAAACACTGTACCTAGCTTGACAACTAAAATCTTTAGCGAAATGACCAAGCTCGCCACATCTAAAACACGATTGACCACTATTAAATGATTTGAAGTTTACCCGTGATTTTGATCTAACTTCTGACTTTTCCCTAGAATTTGATCTATTTTGTAATCTAGACATACGTCTTGGATTTTTATCGTATGTTTTTATTTTGTTCACATTTGACGTATTTAATTGTTCTTTTGTTTCCATAAATTGTACCATTTTTATCAATTCATCCAAATCAACCTCACCCTTTATAATTTTACTTTCCAGATTTTTGTGTTTTGAACTAGTAATAATTGGTTCCTTTATGTGTTCAGTTTTCTCGGTAAAATTGCACTTTACTGCTTGAGTTCGGAGACGGACTACAAATTGGTTTACTGTTTCATCTGCCTCTTGTTTAATTTCTCGAAATATTTTCCTCTCTAACGCCACGGATTCTTTTGGTGAAAAATATTTATTTAGTAAAGAAACAATTTCATTATCCTCATCTTTTGGTGTAGTAGTGTCGTCGTTCGGTGTAGTAGCATCGTGATTTAATTTAGTAGCTCCATCCACTAGATTAAATTTCTTGAAGTTCCATTCCACCATAGTGTAATAAATACGCCTTCTTTTTTTTGTTGAAATTTTGATGTCTCTTGCTTCGATCATGATCTCAATCGCCCGAAACCACATTTTCCACCTTAAATTACCATCTTTTCCTCCCAAGGTTAATGTTGGCATTGTTAAATCTAAAGTAGCCATTTTTATAAATCTGTCTTGCACACCGTATTTAAACAATAATATATATTTTCCGTATTAAAACACCTGAGAAATCTTAGAAGCTTGTTTTCAATTGTATCGCAGATTGGCTCAGATGAGATCGCTGTATCGCACCAAATTTTAATTGAAAATAAAATAGCTCGCTTAAAATCTTTAATTTCTTATTTATTAAACTGCACAATTGAATTTCACAATATTCACAATAAATGTTTGTTTATTATCGCTATTATATAACATTACAATAAAACAAATTTTCCCTTAAAAAATATAAATATATTTATTGTTTCCTTTTCTAAAAACACTAAAGTAAAAACACAATTCAATATTTAGGAAATTGCCAATGTTTTAATTAATTTTAATACAACTTGTAAATATTCACAATGAAATAGTTTAATATTGTTTTTAATATTGTTTGAAAAGTTTATAGATTAATCATTATATCACACATATATATAAAAGGGAAAATATAACAAAGATTAACTCGCCTTGTATTAATGATGATCGCTTGAAATCCAATAATTGCTGGAATTAATCGCCTTGTTTTAATCGCCAAAATGAAGTTCTTCTCTCTATGAAGATCGCGTTGATAAGAGATATAAAAATAAATCGAATCTGACAGCATAAAATATTTCGCGGGAAAAAAAATAAGATTCGACGAAAGTCTCGTTTAATCACAAGAGTGACATCTACATATAGGCTCGCTAACCTATTTTTAGCACGTACACATTTATGCCAACTTGCTATAGGGCGATTTTGCTGTTCCTATGTTTACCGCAATGGCGCTGCAAAAAGGGGATAAGAGAAAAAATCACAAAAATTTTATATGGAATTCCATACAAAACACAATTTGAATAATTTTAAAAGTTATCTATGAAATTTCTCATTTTACTACAATTAAATAATTTAAATTTGTTTATGAAGTATTATTGACAATATATTAAGCATAATATATAAAATATTTTCTTTTTTTTTGGCAATTTTGGAAATTTTGGCAATTTTTATGCTTCTTTTTTGAGCGACTTTAGAATAATATTTTATATATTACGCTTAAAATATAGTCAATAATACTCCATAAGCAAATTATAATTGTTCAATTGTGGAAAAATGAGAAATTTCATAGATAATTTTTAAAATTATTCAAGTTGTGTTTTGTATGAAATCCCATATGAAAGTTTTTGAATTTTTTCTCTTATCCCCCTTTTGCAGCGCCATTGCGGTAAACACCAGAACAGAAAAATCGCCCTATAAAATTTCTCTGAGCTAAAAGGTTCAGAACCATAATAAATTTCGAACTATCATCACAAACAAAGCAATACTAAGTGAGTTATGAATTTAAATTATATAATTATAAATAAATAAATTAATTCTAACTAAAGGTATTTTTTGTTTCTTTTAGGAAAGGCGGTTGAACTGCGCCATTTTTTTTTATTAAATTAAATTTAGAAAAATTAAATTTTTTTGGCAGAATTCACTCAGCGAAAGAGTAAGGTGAGACGTGTGCCCATCGACGAATAATATTACTGGAAGCTGAAGCTTTTGTTCCAATATCCATGGATAAAAAATATTGGCAACGTATTCGTAAAATGATTCCCCTGTTTGCCATCCAGAATCGCTTTTACCGATAGCCCATCCAAGTGGTACCTTTTGGGCTAAGTTCTGTGGAATACGCTTGTAATCAAACATGAGCATTGTTGGTCCTAGTTTACCATTGGCGCTTGCCATTACCATTGTAGTAAGACACTCTTTATCGTCATTTTCGTTTAAGTTGTATACGCACCTTTGGCCTTTTTCTGCAAGTTGTAGATTATCTTTTGGTGCTAAAAAGAATGCTGTTTCGTCGCAGTTGAAGATGCGACTTGGATCCTCCATTACATCTATCAAATTTTTCTCTGTCAAGTATGACGAAATTTCTTGGAACCAATCCACTATTTTTTTTTCAGTTGCAGCTACTCTTGTGGTCAAGATGTTTTGTGCCACCCTAGTGGATAAATCTGGATTTCTTAAGAGGAATCCTTTATACCAGAATTTTCCTAAATAAATATCAAATTTGTTATCATAATTTAATTCTAAGTAAATTATTTACCTGGCCGACCATTGCGAAATTTATTGGGCAAATTTAGGTCTTTCACTAAAAGTGTAACTGAATCAAAAAGCATAGCTTTGGATATAGAAAATCCTCTTCTAGAGGACTTTTTGATCCATTTGAATAAATGCTGCTCTTGCTCATTTGATAATACGCAACTTGCACCTGCAGTAACATCAGCAATATTGTTCTTCTTATTCTTTATCTTCCTTAGTAACGTCGTTTTCGGTATTTTAAATTTTTTTGAGGATACAGACATTCCATTTTCAATGGCCTCAACGACTTCTGGCAATTTTTCGTAGTTTTTATATATTTTTTTATTTAAATTTACCGGCCTCATCGTGAATTCTGTAAATACGTAGAATACATATTACATGGTCCAATTTAAATCCCTAATAAAAACTTTATTGGATATAAATTGGACCTACGGTCCAATTTAACGTCAAACCAATGATTTTTTTTAAAAATTCTGTGCATTAACGGAATTTAATTTTAAATGGGTTAAAGCCACAAACTAACAAAGAGAGTCGAATACATATTAAAATGTAATTTGGACCTAAAAAATTTCAATTTGTTTCCTTAATTTTGTACATATAAGCACGTCAAAGCACTTCAATAGACTTATTTATTTCAAGAATTTTATACTAAATTTTTAAGAAACTTGTTAACAATTCACTATGTCCAAATAATCTACTATAATTAATTATAGCTTTATTTTTGTTTTGCCAACAATTTTTTCTACTAAAATCATATCTTTTTGATTTTATGATAAAAATTATAATCATTGTTCAAATCGTAAATTGGACCGCTCGGTCTAAATTATATGCACTTTGTTTTTGTCGGTGCTTATAATTTGGACCTATCCTAAATACGTTAAAAGTGCACTAATAACACTAAAGACTCTTTAATATTTTTTTATTTGACATATTTAAACACAAATAATAAGTTAACTAAAAGAACTTTACTTAATTTATTTCCTAAACCCTTATTTTACAACACAAGATTCTTACCAAAAACAATAAGAAAATTGGACAAAAGCGTTATCACTCCGCGACGTCTAAATATAAACTGAATTTTTCGTGTCAACGTACTATATAATAGATGTTTTTTATTGAATTAGGGCGTTAATAAATATATAAAATACTAAATATGTTTATTTTTACATAATAAAGTAAAACATCCTTATTTTTAAGGCTTTTTTAAAAGCGGTCCGAATAGCCTGACTCGGTCCAAATAGCCTGCCATTCCTTAACATCCAAAATAAATATTCAATTTTTTCATGGTTTTTCATGGCTTTGATTTAAAAACTTTGAAATTAGATGTAAATACCATAGCTACAGCAATTTATTATTTAGCGAAAATGATTTTACACTAGTTGAAAAAACATTTTCACAAGGGATAAAACCTGCATGAAAATATATTTTTTTTATGCTAACGGAGAAAAAAAATTTAGTTTGTGAAATAGCATTCACTTTTGTGGAGTGAAAAAAGCACTCGAAAAAAATAAAATTATAATTGGTAATAACTATAAAAAATTCGCGGACCATTAAATTTTTTCTGCGGACCATCGATGGTCCGCGGACCAACTGTTGAGAGACACGTGTTTAGATGGTGTTGAATATCTATTCGTTCTACCCAGATAGCATAAACAATCTCTTGTTAAATTGGTTCTAGAGAAAGATTGTTGAGAAAGTTTAGAAGTACAGCCCTTATATACTAAATGTTAATAAATACTACTACAAAGAAGATTTTGTAATTATACCTATAGATAATTTATTACGGAAGGCTGCGTTAATAAATCTGGTGGTTATCATTTGTGTTAACGAATGATAAAGCTTGATATTTAATCCGACTCCATTTTGTGCACATTGTTGTATTTCAAAGTTGATCCCCATTTAATATTATTATATAACATAATCTGCATTATATATTACGAACACTATATACATTGGCCAATAAAAAGATTTTATTTACAAAATAATTTGTTTTTATTTCAGTTTAGCATTTTGATTTCACATTAATATTTTTAAACAAATATTTATACACAAAATAAAACATGTGATTTTACATTTTAATTTTAACAAAAAATAACTTGCGACTGCTTGTCGCAAGGAAGAATATACGTCTTATTATTTTTAAGAGAAAAACTTCTCTTCTTTAATATTTACACTGTTAGTTTTTTACTTAATAAGTTTCGCACACTGAACTTATTTTTTTTGTTTAGCTTATTTTTCCTATGGGCAATTCACCACATACCCTTATAATAAATAATAATTTGATTCTAAACAATCGTGGTTATGTAAAATTCCACCCTGAACAACAAAATTTGTGTCAAAGCAATCTTCGTTATTTTAATTTAATATTACAACATAAGTGCATTGTCTAACATCTTGGACCTCGATATATATTCCTCATAATCTATCATTTTTCAATATTCAGTGCATTTGTGCTGACCGGCAGATGGCAGATTATTCGATAATTTTTTTTCCGACTATATGAGGAAAGATATCGAGGGCCCACCAAACGTTTTTTGCAAACGCCAAAACAAAATAGTTTGTTTTCAATTATTTAATTAGTGGTAGCTGTTATAATTTCGTGTAGTTTATTTTGGACTTTTAATTTTACCAATTTTATATAGCAAATTTTGTGTTAGTTTCGTGCTTATTGAATCTACATTCAATGAATCGTTATTTAATAAATCCAACAATTCAGATAGATCGGATAAATTCACTAAACAATATTTTATTATGATAATTAATTTAAGTTTAGTTTTGTTAGTCTATTTACTTCAAGTGATTGACAATTATGGAAGGCTTTTGCCTTTAAAAGCAGTTCAGGTTAAAGTCTAAGGTAAGTTGTTATTTACATGAAATCAAATTAATATTTTGTTTTATTTTTAGGAATTTCTTTCTATGCTATATCTCCACTGTAACAATACGTATAAGGAGTAGCGTACACAGAACAATGTAAACATAGAAACGAAATTTTAGTTTCAGCTGCCTGCAGGGCTTTTGTGTATATATTCGTAATTCCCCCAAAAATATGAAACAAAAAAATTCTCAGATTGGTTGCATGTTTTACTTTTTGCAAACGGCAACACTCATTTTTAATTCAAATCAGTTTAAGTTGCGTTCTTTTTGCATGTGCCTAAAATTATTTTTGGTTAGTTTGGGTTATTTTTTTTAATATAAAATTTCGTCAAATGAATCAGATGACAATCAATTTACGCAACACGAATGTTTTCGAAATGACGATACATATATTATCATTTAAAATAATAAGAGGTTTACGTGCCAATTTAAATTTGGCTGTTCTAGTCAACCGATAAACATTTGTTTCGAAAGTGTACTAAATATAGGGATAAATAATATTGGTATCGTTGCCGTATAACATCATTTAGTGCGCGTGCTTTTTTAATTTTACGGATCAGAAATGTTTTGTAAAGGTTTACATAGAATATGACCAGAATGAAAGTCTTGCAGAAAACAGTGAGTATGAGGAGTGCCTTAGGGCTTAGAGAATGTTTCACAAATATTCATTCGCCATTCTCGCGAGTGTTTTTTCCGTTTCGATTTATTTTTATTTATAAAAAAAAATTCTTATTATTTTTGTTCGATAAAAGTAGAAACCAACACGTTCAATTATAATTAGCTGAAAATGGAGCGTAATTTGTATCGTTTCCAGAGAATATCAATCCCGGCATCACCGAAAATAGTTAAATTATGCGCACATGTGGATTTTCAGCGGAAATATTTTTAACTGTCACTAAATGGATAGTGACGTGAAATAGTTGATACATAAGTTTTCGTCATTTCAAGATCGCAAGCTGCTTTTAAAACTGTTATCGAACTACATACACATGCGATTCATGTTTTCTTATATTGCATTTTCGCATTGGAATCTTTAATTCGCAAGATTATTGTTCACATTACTATATGGACCGGCCAAATTATTTAATTGGGCAAATCAATGCAGTTTTTTGCTAACCATTAGGGTGGCCCTTAAAAACACAAATTTAAATTAAAATTTAATTTAAATTTAAATTAAATTTAAATTTTTTGCAATTTTTTGTTTTGGGAGGGTGCCCATTTCGTGTCAATACCCATAAAAATATCATTTGAAAAATCTGAAATCAATCGGTCAATTCTAAGACGTGCCCCCGGCCACTTAAAGTTGAGAAATTTTGTTCTGGACCTTAAAAAAAAATTTTATTTTTTGTGCGACACCCTCCCATTTCGTGTCAATACCCATAAAAACATTATGTGTACAATTTGAAATTAATCGTTCAACTCTAAGGCGTGCTAAATTTGAGATGTTTTGTTCTGGCCCATACCAAAAAAAATTTAAATTTTTGTACGACACCCTCCTATTTCTAGTCAATACCCGTAAAAATAATATTTGCAAAATTTGAAATCAATCGTTCAATTCTAAGGCGTGCCTCCGGCCACTTAAAGTTAAGAGGTTTTGTTCTGGCCCTTAAAAAATTTTTTAATATTTTGTACGACACCCTCCCATTTGGTGTCAATACCCACAAAAATATTATTTGGAAAATTTGAAATCAATCGGTCAATTCTAAGGCGTGCCCCCAGCCACTTAAAGTTGAAAGGTTTTGTTCTGGTCCTTAAAAAAAATTTAAATTTTTGTACGACACCCTCCCATTTCGTGTCAATGCCAATAAAATAATATTTGCAAAATTTAAAATCAATCGTTCAATTCTAAGGCGTGCTCCCCTTCCCCACTTAAAGTAGAGAAATTTTGTTATTTTTTACAAAAACGCTAAACAAACGCTAAATGTTAAACTAAACCGACACACTTACAATTTAAAGGAAAGTAAAATAAGTAAAAACTCAAAAAATACGACTAAATGTTTCTTATTGGTTTATTATGGTGTCGTACAAAAAATTTTAATTTTTTTTTAAGGTCTGGACCTTAACAAAACCTCTCAACTTTAAGTGGCTGGGGGGGGGGGGGGGGGGGGAGGTGCACGCCGTATAATTGACGAATTGATTTCAAATTTTGCAAATAATATTTTTATGGGTATTGACACCAAATAGGAGAGTTTCGTACAAAAAATTAAAGTTTTTTTTAATGGCCACAACAAAACCTCTCAAGTTTAATTTGCCGGCGCACGCCTTTGAGTTGAACGATTGATTTCAAATTTTACACATAATTTTTTTATGGGTATTGACATGAAATGGGAGGGTGTCGCACAAAAAATAAAAATTATTTTTTTAAGGTCCAGAACAAAATTTCTCAACTTTAAGTGGCCGGGGCACGTCTTTGAATTGACCAATTGATTGAAATAATATTTTGATTGATTGAATTGATTGAAATAATATTTTTATGGGTATTGACACGAATAGGAGGGTACCGCAAACTGTACAATGAAAAAAAAATTCTAGTGTAACCTAAAGCCACCCTACTAACCATATTTTTTTGTTTTTTTTTTGCCAGCTACTATACAGATTTTATTATTTCCAGTAAATGATACCAATGTGGTGGTTCATCCACTTAAGGCAGAGGCAAATAGTTTTGATGCAACTTTGTGTCGTCTATTCATCAAATATAACGATAAGCAATGGATAAAAAAGACATTAGGTGCGTTCAATTTGACTGAAACAACTGAAAAAACAACAACAATTGCATTGAATATTTCAGTTGCTTCAATTGCTTCAGTCAAATCGAACGCGGCTATTATCAGAGACAATCACAATAACATAAATTATTTATGTTTATTTGAATATTTTTTTAAATAAATTTTAGGAGACAGACGTACAAAAAAGACTCGATGCGTATAATGAAGTACTCGGCCGTCATATGCCTAAAAAGGGTCATATTCTTAATTTTTTAAATTTTTCTGGCAGAGGAATACAACAGAGATTTTGCATTTCTCATTCGTCCTGGGGTAAAATGGCAGCAAATCCAGATATCACGTATTTGTGACAATGTTTTGAGTCAGCGTTTAACAGGTATATATATAATTAATGTTTACTCTCGTTTTGTACACATTTGTCAAAACCAGACAATTATGAAAGCAACAAAAGAATTGACCAAGAAAGAAATCTTATCCATCGAGTTTTTGTTTGTGTCTTTATAACATAAACATGCAAAAGGCGAAACAGAGGTTCATGAATTTTATTGAAATTCACTCTAAAAAATTATAATGAATCGATCAACCTATTTGGATGTTATAAATTCTTATAATTCTTGGCGCGCAAATGGAAGTCGTGCTTCTTAACTATTTTCCCATACAATCGGTCCAAATATATGAATGTCTGATGTCTGAATCGGTTTTAAAACAATTTACAAAACGTTCGTGACACAAGAAATAGTTTATAATAATGAAACTTTTATTAGTAACAATTTCGGAAGAGGTCATGGTCACATGCGAAATTGTTTATTTTATCTTTTCAAATATTCTCATAAATCTTAAAAAAATATAATTGACAATTACTCAACTTACGTTAATACCTTTGAAGTAATTTCTGTAAGTTCTCGTGATTCAATATTTTTTTGTTTACATATATTGAATTGTTTTTGTTGATTTGTTGGATTACTTAAGATAAGTAGTTTTGTTTGTTTTGATTTTGTTTTGTTTTGTTGGAAAGTTTTGCGTAATTTTGGAGATATATATGAATCATATGTTTTGGGTAATAACATATTATTGTTATTGTTTAAAACACGACGTAAAAGCTTTATTGATATTTTATTTATTTTGTGAATAGGATGTTAAGAGTATGACGGATAGAGACAAGTTTATTTTCTTCTACAAAACAACATGAAATTGATTTAAATTTTTGTATAAGATAACGGCTTTGAGTTTATGCATGTTTCATTAGACTTACAGTGGTTACAGAACAGTTTCTTTCTTCTTTAATGATTTAAAAGCTTTCTCGGAGGTAGATAATAGATTTTTTTAACATGCCGACAGCTCTTGTTTGTTTGAACTCGAAATTTTCGCATTTTATGCAATTTTTGGCTGGAAATCTGTATGTATGTTTCTTTATTACGGAAAAAGTTGTTCAACACTTTCTCACGAACACATGAGTCTATTAAAATGAATTGTGCCACAATCATTATAATTATAATTTTTTTAAATGACTAATGGCTGTGTAATGAATTACCATATGTGCCACAACAACACATAAAAATCTTTTAAGATCAAAGGCCCATAACAACATGCGTTCTGAGGTGTTGATGTACGCAAATAATTTTGTCTTTGTTTTGTTTTGTCTTCCTAAATTAATTTAAGGACTGGAGTAGGCGGGCTTACCAAATCTGTAAATTAAAAATAAAAACATTTACAAATCTTAAAAAACTGATCCCCATACGGAATGAAAATTTGGAAAAAATTGATGTAAGCTAAAGCCGAGAGTTGCGTTTGATTGGATTATTATTGATCAAGCTCCTGGCTTTATAGAGATTTTTTTTTTGAAATACTCATACGAGAAGCGGGCGCTTGTATTCACTTTTTAAATTATCAATTATATTACTCTAGAAATGGCAAAGTTGACGCAATACAGCCGATCGGATCATTTTAAAGTGTGTGCTCTATATAAATGGCTAGGTAATAGGAATAATCCAAAACGTTTGGAATATTATTCCTACAACATAATTTTTGAATTAGTTTGATACTTAAATGATGAAATTCGGTTAGTTAATTTACATTATTCAAAGAATTACAATAAAATATGATATTTTTAACGTAATTGGAGATGTAAAACTTATAAATTGATCAGTTGAACATTTTTTATTTATAATGGAAAATCATTTGTTGTTGATGTTTTTAAATTATCTAATCAATCAATATTAATATTTTTTTTTCAAAATAATTTTAATTCACATCATAACATTTCAAATAAAATTCCTTAAATAATAATAATGATAATAATTGAAATAACTTAACAATACAAATAATTCATTATATTTATATAGGAATAATGGTCACCGCATAAAACTGAAATGAGATTAGTCAAGAAATAGGGTCGCCAGGTAAGTTGGTATGTTGAAAAAATGTTGTCAATTAATTTTTTAAATTTGTAGTCTATGAATGCAGACTAAGTGAGTGTTTTAGAGGATTAAATAAGAAATAGGTAAAGGCCTGTCTGGTAAAAATAAAAAAATATGCCTCGTTGTTCCAATCAATGCCCTTTATTAATCGATTTCTGGAAGACAGTCGAAGGTTTGTCCTAAATAAAGGTTTATATTACAATAATTGGGTAAAAATATGTTTTGTGTTCTTGCGAGCAGCAATTCAGAGGTGTCAGAAGATTTGCATCCATTATTGTCATTTCCCATACGAGGAGAATTATTTCATGTATCGAAACATTAACATTAATCATGCCGAAAACAGTAAGCTATAATATATAATTTAATTTACTACAATAAGTTTAACTTTCTAGGTGAATCCACTCTAACCAGGTAAACCATCTAATTAACCAGAAAGCTATCGCCCAATCGCTCTTTTGAGCACCTGCTATAAATTGTAGAACGACTCATATGCAACCATATCGCACCCATCTTGAATGACTAGAGTCCACTCGAACAAGCTGGTTTCCGTCCCAATCGCAGATGCACTGACCCACTGCTCGCTTTAACATCCTATTACTTTTTTATTTTGTGTAATAAATTTTCAAAAATTGTAACTGTAAATATTTTTAGCAAAACAAACTCATTTTAACCATTTAACCTTTTTTTAAATCCATCAAGAAGTTGTTGAGACACATAAAATAGAGTAATAGAGAAACCCGTGGTTTTAACTCGCTATAAAAAAAATTCTTCTACGAAACGTTTATTTTTGTTCGATCTTCTACTGTAAAAAATTTTCTAAAAATGTGTGTCTAGAAAAGAATAGTAACATTTAAATATTTATTATTAAAATTATTATTTATTAGTATTATTAAAATGACTACAGGTCTGAGAATGTCATTCACTCTCGAATCCATCCAAAATTGAGAAAATTTTCGTTATATTTTTGTTTTTCTCAGCTTGTTGAAACGAATGAAAAGCGATTCAATTTTCGGAAGAAGTGCGGCTTATTCCTTCTAAGATTAGTATTTCACCTTAATATTGTGTTTTTATGAAAGTCGAAAACTGTCGGGAAAGATGATTCGGCTGAATTTGACGCTGTACAACTGTTTGTTTAAAAAGAAGAGGTTCAATAGCTTGCCGACATACAATTAATCCTGCTACTAACTCTGGGGGTGTCACTAGCTAAATCGAGCAGTTTTAGTTATAATCATTTCTTTTGTAGGTAGCATAGATTTTGTAGGTAGCATAATTAGAACCCGAATTTCAAGATTAATCCTAATTATTTTAGGAGTAAAGTGAATGATCAGATGACAATAACTATTCTTGGAATTTATTGTAAAGATCATAAGATGCTTATTTTTCCAAGTCAGTATCACTGAGTGGATATACTTTTTCCTAGCAACACAAGGCATTTGACTACCAATCCCTTTAAGGGGGGGGGGGGGTTGTAGGGTTTTAAAGACGAAAAAAAGCATATTTTTGTGATTTTTTTGCGGCGACATGAGTAATCTAATTTTATTAAATTTAATTACATATTATTGTACAACTTTTGAAGTACGTCAAAAAAGCCGGTGACGTTGAATCTCCAGAGGCACCTTGAAAAAAAGTGGTTTTACGGTGAACATTATAACTCGTTACCGGATCATCTGAATCAACAAAATTGATATGAATTTTAAAGGTGATGTATTTCCCGAGGTAATCAGGAAGAGTTTTTTTTTCTATTTTTTTATCTCAAAAATCGCGGTTAATTTGTTATTAAAAAATAGAAAAAAATGAAAAAAAAAACTCTTCCTGATTACCTGTTGATTTATGTGAAGAAGTAATGTTCAAATTTTCAAAAGGATCGGTTCAGTAGGTTTTGAGTTCTAATGTTCATGAATTTCAAAAATGACGTTTTCGGGAAAATCGGATATCATGGTCGGTCGTTTGTAACGCTGTAACTCCGTTAGTTTTACTCGGATTAACTTAAAATTTGTACACAATATTCTCAACATATTGTTCATTCAGAAAAAAAATGCAAAAAAAAATAATTTTAAAACCAAGCCGTTGACAATAAAAATAATACAATAAACGATCTTGAGAATCGAAATCGATTGTTGAGGAATTCAATTCGAAGGAATTCAATGTCGAAGGTCGGTAAAACTGGGGCAAGAATATAAATTGATGCATCTTTATTGGAGAACACATATAGAAAAAAGGATAAAAATCACATCAGCTCACAATTCATTAATATTTAGAAGACATTAAAAAAGTTTAGCCGGCATATTTAAATCGAACGCGGAAAAAGTCACTTGTTTGTTTTGTATAGATCCTTTTGTTTTGTATGATGACGCATGATCTAAGACGAAAATAAGGCTGTAATTAAATTGTTTACCCCTTTGACCTTGCAGAAAGTTCTGTTGTGTAAAATAAGTCACTAGTTAACTTCCAAAAGATAGTTATATTCCAAAAGAATTATGTACACCAAATTAATAAATTTTAACACATTTTATTATTACCAATCTTATTATAACATCACAATGATAATTCTTATAATATATTATTTTTTTCAAAATCAAAACAATATGACATTTTATTGTTTTATCTTTTCTTTTATGTTTACTCGTTTTAAAGCTCAACATGGAATTCATTAAAAAATTTTCTTTTGTTTCTCTCATCAACTTTTTTTGGAGATGCTACAGCGTGGTCATAAAAAAAATCTTTTTTTCACATTTCGTTTTTGTTAGGTTGTTTCGTTTTTTATCAAGGAAATACAGGTCTTTATAAGTGAAACTATTTTTGGAATTTCCGTTGCTTTCGGTTGAATAAAATAAATTCATTTTTAATGTATTAATGGTCATTACACAAGAAATGTACTAAAATTCTTTTGGGATTTTTAAAAAGAAAGAGGGTGCTTTGACTACATCAAAGTATAAAGAATTACTGTTAAAAAGTATGGAAAAGCACAATATATGGATTACAAAGGAAGCCTCTTGTCATGAGTGCTCCCGGCGTGATTATTAACAGCGTGTACTAACGTTGCCACGACTTATACTAACGTCGTAGCCTGAAGGCCAACGACGTGTGCTAACATCGCAACGGGAAGGTGAACGACGTGTTCTAACTGATGATTGTCGAGGATTTCTTCACAAATTAAGACACTTTGTTGGTCTGGCACTGTTTATTTCTGGGTGAATAATTTTTAATAATTTTCATAGTTAATTACAATAATTATATTAGTAATATTTAGCACAGCAAGTTTAAAAGATAATTTTTAATAAAATTTTATAATTTCCATTACATGAATTCCTTCAAGCGATTGTTCAATTCCAAAGCCCGATATAAAAGTAAATATTATTTCATATTTTTGTTTATTAATTTTTAAGTTTTTTTTTAATTGATCAAGTTATTTGTACCTATATATAAAAATTTTTGAATATACATAATGTAGCGGGAGGCATCACCTACTAATGCATTCAATCCAGCTGCGGATCAAAGTGCGTCCACACAATTTTTCACGTTGACAAAAAGTGAACTAGACACTTGTGCGCAACGTTAACATGAAATCAAACAAAATTTCAGAAATGAACTACATATTCTGTTTCCATCAAAACCAATTCATGAACAACTTCAACCCACTCCATGGTCATGGGACTTACTCAAAACTGGTAAAACTCAAAAGTCAAAATATATGTACGCATATGGTGCTATTGATTCTCGGTTGCACAACCGTCTGATGCCAATCCTCATGACTCTGGTGAAAAAACGTACACCATATTCAAAGGGGATATAATCAAAATTTTAGGTGAAAGTGATGAAACAAAGAGTCATAACATTTTGCATGAATTATACAGGTGAAAAAAAAACCGTCACAACTGTTACCAGTGTAGACATTGGGCATGAAGTAGTGAAGCAGGATGCGAATGTGGATGCCCAAATTAGATGAAAACATTCCGCACATACTAACGTTGTTTAAAAACGATCTTCCTTTAGATCGCTTAGCCGAACGTGCTGACAGCTTAATGGAAACATTGACTCATTGACAGGTTTTCAATGTCAATTTACCACCAACATCCACAGTTGCAGAAAATCTGAACCCTGTTAAATTTGGTCAGGAATTTTCTTGGCTGCAGAAAAAGTTCCAATACATGATGGACAGCTTCAAAACGCAAATGCCGAGTACAGTGTACACTATTGTTTCTGCTGTCACCGGTTTATTAAAAGAAATGTGTATATGAACTATAGCTCCCATACAAGGTTCAAGTCAAAAAACCGCAAAGAGAGTTTTGTCACTTCGGTCCTTTGTTTTTACCATTCGCTTTTTGGTGATAGGGCGCTACATTGTGTATCCGGATGCAAATACCACCTAACGTTTCTATCACCAAATTCGCAAACAAAAAAATATTTGGCGATCGTCAATATAAAGTCAGTAGCATTGGTGATCGTCATTTCAATCGCCTTTCAGTTTTAAGGTAAACTTAAGACACAATCTTTCAATTGATACAAAAAATTTGCAACTCAACATAGGCCTTTGCAGCCATTTTTTTGTGAATTTATATAGTTATCGTATCAATACCTATTGTTGGTTCAGATTTTCGGAAACATTCTAAACTAATGGTTGATATACAAAGAAAGAGGCTCATAAAAACGTAAACGTCTTTGTTCTATATTGGCAGTATCTCAACTTCTATTGAACGTTGTTTCTCATCGAGAAGACGAACAAATTATCTATAATACCAATTTACTAGCCCTGCATTAGTTCTTGGTCCAAAAAAAGATGGGAAAAATGGTGTCCTTGTGGTGATTATCGAGCTCTTAATAGAATTACAGTTCCTGATCCATATTCCATTTCTCCTCTCCAAGGCTTTTCGGGTTAGTTGGTGGAATGCACGATTTTTTGTCCCTCGATCTTGTTCAGGTTCACGTTCATCCGAAAATAGTCTGATGATTAATACAGATAAATGATTTTTTGCTAAATCTGAGATTAAATTCTTTGGCCACGTGGTTAATGAACACGGCATTTCGTCGGATTTTGAACTTATTCAAATAATAAAAAATTGAACGTCACACTACGGTTAAGCAGCTTAAGAAATTCTTAGGTATGCCTAATTTTAATCGACGATTTTTACGATAGCCGATAGCACCTCTGACTTTGCAGTGGATTGTATTGCTGCTTGGCATTTTACTAACGATCGATGGCAGAAGTTGATTGATGTTTAAATACCTTATAGCATATTTGAGCCTACCAAGGCATATAATCGACGTACGATGATATAGTTAAGTAATGTATAGATGAATTATTATAGATGAACAGTGATATATTTGTGCCTAGCAAGGTGTATAACGAATAATAATGTAGTTATAATAATGTATGTATATTTCACTGTTAAATTTAATTAACTTGTTGCACCAAAACTTCTATAAAGTATAAATAAATTCGTCTTATTTATACTTTATAGAAGTTTTGGTGCAACAAGCTAATTAAATTTAACAGTGAAATATACATACATTATTATAACTACATTATTATAATGTACTGTGCCTAACAAGGCATATGATGACGAATGATGACATCAGTTGTGACTATATATAAATATTATAATGTAATCGTGCCTAACAAGACATATGATGACGAATGGCGATATCAATTGCACTCAAACCAGTGTAATAATAATAATTTGGTTATGAAAGTAATGCTTCCTTGCCTAAAAAGGCAAAATATAACAAATTAGTATCTTTATATATCTATGATTTTCCGACATTTTGCCTAACAAGGCGTATTTTCAAAATTACATTACACCCACGGAATGTGGTTTTACACTATATCACTATTAGTTTACAGCACAGAATTTTCGTAACACAACAATGGCGGTGACAAAAGCGTGGATCGCATTTGTTTGATTGATGACATTTTTTCCTGAATAAGTGTGCTGCAAGTCTCTCCTATTACCACTAAAACCACATCAAAATACAAGAAAAATTCACCACTTTTCAACACTGATTATTGAATCTTATTTAATTTTACATGAACATCAAACAAGTTCAAAGCGACATTAAGATCATCAAGTGCATTAAAACGAAGAGAGTGATTCGTCCAAAAAACCACGAATTAAACATCAATCACTACATCCTTTACCCGTTAGCAGAGCCAACACATTCATCACATGAACTATTTATTCGATGTTGACTGCATTATCAATAAATAAATACTGGGTTCGTGTTTATATGAAGCTTAAATGTCAAAATGTAATGTACATAATAAAAACATAAACAAACTCAGGTAAGTTCAAAATTATTTACAAATTGTGTATGATATTTTCGAATTATAATTATTTACTTGAATAATACTGTAGGTGGTTACCCTTTTTAGATTGTTGGGGTAACCTATTGCAGCATCTCTGTTACCAACTGTAGGTAGTCGTGACTACCAACGTTAATATGTTGCGGTTATTACCTTGGTAACTAGTTGTATTACCATTTTTGGGTGTGGCTGCTTTTTGATGTTGTAAATAAAAAGTTTAGTTTTATATTCAAATACAATACTTTATTGTTATCGACTTACAAACAAGAATTCACATGGATATATATGTAAAAGAACTATCAGTGTTGTATTATTCTATATGACAAATAATCGGTTGATTTGATCCGGTTGAGATGTTGTGTTGCCTGATGTAAACTATGTTTGAAATGTTAACACCCCCTCTCAATTTTAACTTGTTTATAAATTGAAATATATTTTTTTTTTGTGTAAATTGTTTTACTTAATACAAAGACCACTTCGTAAATTGTTGAACTTCACAGTATTAGGTAGTTTTGTCATTATATCTGACAAGTTTTCGTTCGAGGCAACATATTCCAAGCATATAAGCTTTTGATGTACCAAATCTTTAATGTAGTGATATTTGATCTCGATATGCTTGCTCCTTCTACTATTTTCAAAGTTACTTGCTATACAAATAGCGCCTCTGTTATCAATTAACAATTTAGGAATATTTTCATCGTTTAGGTCTTTACAAACTGCTTTCACAGACATAATTTCAGAACAAACTGTTGCTGCCGCGATATATTCGGCTTCTGTAGAAGATAATGAAACACTTTGTTGTTTTTTTGATATCCATACGACTGGATTTCCATTGTATAAAACTACCCCTCCTGAAGTACTTTTTCTATCTACGTGATCACCACCCCAATCTGAATCAGAGTATCCAACTATTTTTTCTTTCAAATCAAAGTCTTTCTTGAAATATAAACACAAGTGTTTGGTTTCCTTTAGATATCGAAGAACTCGTTTAGCTGCGTTCCAGGTAGTTTGAGTTGGCTTATCCAGAAATCTGCTTAGATATGATACAGCAAATGTTATATCCGGTCTACTTCCAGTTGAAATATATATTAAGCTACCAATTATTTCACGGTATGGCACATCTATGATTTCTTCGTTTTCTGGAATCCTAAAATTTGTTTCCATCGGAGTTTTAGCGCCTCTACAATCTTCTAGATTGAACACTTTTAATGCTTTTTCAATTTGCTTCGTTTGTGACATCTTTATGATTTCATTACTTTGTTCGAATTATGTTTAACTCTTTTGGTAATTTTATGTACACTTCACCATTTATTTCCCCATTAAGAAATGCTGTCGGAACGTCTAACTGTCGAATCTCCCAATTATTTTGTAAAGCAAGCGAAACTATTATTCTTACGGAAGACATACGAGGCACTGGTGCATAAACTGCTTCAGCAATTTGTTCCTGATATCCTTTAGCTACGAGTCTTGCTTTTTTCTGCCCATTTTCTTTGGTTTTGAATACCCACTTTGTATCAATTGCTATGTTTTCAGACGGCAAATTACATTTTTCCCAAGTACCTATTTTACGATGAGATTCTAGTTCCTCCTCAATTGCATTTTTCCATTTCGAATCTTTGTATGCTTCTTCATAGGTTATTGGATCTTAGTTCGACATCGCAGAATATGCTGCATACAGTTCGTAGTCTCTTAAATAACTTGGAGCTTTTAAAATTCTTTTTGAGGATGTAGTTAGTGACTCTTGATTCTGTGTAAGTCCATTATCTTGTTCCTGCTCTTCTACTGATGACGTTTCTAAGTTGTATACGTTTGTGATGCCTTCATTCATTCTTTGTTCCACCTCACAAATTTCCCTTGCAACATTTTCGTTTTCTAAACTTTTATTGAACTCATCACTATTTTCATCGCCTTCTTCCATAAACGAACCCCAATCTTCCGATACTTTGGTTATATCTGTTTCAATGTTTTCTCACAACGGTTCCATTGTTTTTTCGACTGGTCTAAAAACAACATTTATAGCCATAATGATTTTTTGTGATTCCTTTAGAAGGACTCTGTAGCCTTTTGTATTTTCCATATAACCAACTAGTATTGCTTCTTGTGCTTTAGCATCCCATTTTTTTCTTTTTTGATCAGGAACATGGGCGAAAACATCTGTACCAATTGTTTTAAAATAGCTTATATCTGGTGTTTTACCAAACCATAACTCATATGGTGACATTCCCTCAACTGTACTTGTACCCGTTCTATTGATTATATACGTCGCTGTATTCACACATTCAGCCCATAAATTTTTTTCAAACTTGGCAGCTAACAGCATTGTTCTAGCACTTTCCACAATTGTTCTCATTTCTCTCTCTATTTTTCCGTTTTGTTCTGGATTGTATGCTATGGTTTTTTGATGTCTGATACCTTTATTTCTCAATATTTGTTCTATTTTATTATTGCATATTTCGGTTCCGTTGTCCGATCTTATAACTTTAATACTTTTGCCCGTATCATTTTCTGCAGTTTTAATAAATTCACACAGTTTTTCAGGAACTTCATTTTTATCCTTAATAAAATAAACAAATCTGAAATGAGAGTAATCGTCTTTAAAGATTAGAAAATATCTGCTGCCACCAATACTCGGTACTTCCATTGGTCCATTTAGATCTACATGTACAAGCTCGCATAATTCTGTTGAACTATTTTTGCTTATTTTGAACGTTGATCTATGCATTTTACCTTTTTTACAGAAATCACAAAAATTATAATCCATATCTCTCACTTGAATGTTGTATTTATCCAAAGTCTTTTTACAATGTATTAAATTCTGATGACCCAATCTTTCGTGCCACGAGGATAAGCTTTCACAAATCATTGCAACAGAACTGTTTTCCTTAAAATTCATTTTATATATGTTGCCTTCTGCAACTGCTGTTACTTGAATACTTCCATTTCCATCTACAATTTTGCATATATCAGCCGACCCATCGATCTTATGACCCTTTTTTAAGACAGCTCCTAACGAAAACAGATTAGTTTGTAGCTCAGGAACAAACAACACATCCACTATTTCCTTTTCTTCCCATCTTGATCCATTATATGCTAGTACAGGAATGTTTCCTTTACCGACTGCTCTAATTTTTCTCCCATCACCAATTGTGATTTCTAAATCTGTCGCTGTAAGCATGGAAAACCACTTTTCATTGCATGTCATATGGTGGCTCGGCCCACTATCCATATACCACACATTTTCCATAAGTTTTTGATTACTGTAAAGAGCAAAACTTATTAATGCATTCGGTTTCTCAAAATTACCTTTGGTTTTTTGATTTGATTCCCGTTCAATCCTATATCTGCAATTTTTGATATAGTGTCCTGGATTTTTGCAGTAGTGACACAAACCTTTTTGTTTTTGATGGCTGTTATACTGGTTTTTAAATTTATAGTTCGTGTTTCTATTAAAAAAAGCTACATCTGTTGATGAGTTTTCCGTACCATTTAACTGTCGTTCTTCTTCCACAAGTAATCTGGCGATTAGCTCTTTTAATTTTTGGTCTCCTCCTGGAACTGATTCCCATGCTGATACAAAATGCTTATATTTTCTGGTAAATGTATTAGCAGTTTTGTGATTATCATGTTTTCCGATAATTCTTCCTTCATATTTTTGAGTTGGTTTGCCAGATCTTCAAACTTTGATATGTACAGTGACATTGGCTCTTCAAATTTTAGATTGTAGAATTTTTGTTGTAGTAAGTGGACACTTACGCTGGATTTCGGTTCATACACCGCATGTAGTTTCTGCCACATTTCAGCACTCTGGGATGATAATAAGTGTGTTAACACCTTTTCTTTCACTCTGGTTACTATGAGTTCTTGTGTTTTCATGTCATTCTCTTCCCATGCTGCCAGTAATTTTTCATCCGATGGTTTTTCTTTTCCATTAACTATTTCCCAAAGTTTTCTGGTTTTTAGTATTATAATCATTTGGAACTTCCACACTGTCCAATTATTTGATCCAGTTAATTTGATTAGACTTTGTTCCTTTCTATCCATTTTCTTTTTTTTGAAAAAAATGTTTTAAGACCAGAATTTGAGGTTATAATACCACATAAACGTTTTATTTTTATTTCCACTGACACTAAACTTTTTGGTTTAATATTTTTGTTTTTTTATTTTCTATGTGACTGGGCACATAACCTTTTGATGTTGTAAATAAAAAGTTTAGTTTTATATTCAAATACAATACTTTATTGTTATCGACTTACAAACAAGAATTCACATGGATATATATGTAAAAGAACTATCAGTGTTGTATTATTCTATATGACAAATAATCGGTTGATTTGATCCGGTTGAGATGTTGTGTTGCCTGATGTAAACTATGTTTGAAATGTTAACACTGCTGCGTGTATGATGAAATAATTTTAATTATGACGGCGAATGCATATAAATATATTGATCGATTATTATTTTTGTTTATTTACAGGTAACTTAGTTATTGGATCGGTGCCGCATTGCTGAATTATTCTTTTTTCCACCTAGACGTGGCACCACGTTAGATTGTGAGATTAGTTTTTTCTTAGTATTTTATTTTACTTTTTGGTGACCAGAAATATTAATACTTCAATAAAATACACAAATCACTAATATAGTTCTTTTCATTTATTATTAAAAACTTACGGTTTAACTTTTACATTAATTTACAAGACATTTATTAGCACAACATTTTGTGAATACATTTTTATGAACATTTCACTACAAAATTATTTTGAGAACTGAGAAATACTTTTTGTTTTTTTAAACCACGTTAACCAACTTGCTGTGGGTATGGGCACAGTTTAATTTTTTGTGTGTGCGGACCGAAGTCGCGTGCAGACCGATGTCGAGTGTCGCCACAATACTAACGCTGTTTTCTTTTCAGACTGCTGTGATTGAATCTTTCCTTCGTGATTGGAACCTTTGAAGCTAAGTATATAATTCGTATAGTAATATTCTATTATTTATAATTTTGTTCCATTGATAATTACTAACTATTGTTTTTTCATTTTTACAGAGAAAATGATCAGTCAAATAATATAGACTATATAGTCTGGGAGCCCGCCGACATAAACAGCAACTCATAAATACTCTTCTATAATTTTTTGTGTGGCTTAATTACGCCTAGTCTACCACTTTTTTTTCTCTATCATAATTTTCTTAGCCGCGGCTTTTTCTCTCCAGTAATTTTTAAACTTGTCAATATCGTATTAAGATAAAAATTTATAGATACTCTATTTTTAAAAAACTTAATACCAAGAGAAATTCATGAATCGCGAGAGAAAAAATTTGTCCGACAAAAAATTCGGTACGCTAAGGGCGTCTACCGAGTGTAACAATAATAATTTCGACATGTAATAATAATAATTGTAATAATAATAACGTAATAATAATAATTGTAATAATAATAATTTCGAAAAATTTATGGATAACCACCTGATTTTTATGAAAAATGCTTCAAAAATGTATGTAAAATCACGTCCTTACATCGTCCGACAAGACAGATTTGCCAATTTTCCAGTCCGACAAGCGGATATTGACATTTTCACGGCGACCTAAAATTTATTCATAACAATTTCCGCTTTCGATTTTTTGCTGTTAAATGAAGCTTACAACGAGGTGAACAAGTTGTCCGACAGTAAAATATTACCATTTCTATAAAAATTGAGCAAATTGTTATTTTTCAATTGAAAATCCGCGAAGGTTTACAGTATTTGCGTTTGTGAGCGTAAATACAGCATACTTCCACATAACCAGCTGTTTTTTACAGGATTACTAAAAAAAGTATATAGAATCCAATTGTTTAATTGTCGGACACGATATATTCTCCGATTTTTTAGTCCGACGCATGGAAATTATAGATTTTATGAAGCTTCAAATATTTTGATGAAATTCTTTTTTGATCTTTTTAATTTTAATTAAGGATGTATATTACATTTATGAAATCAAAGATTTACGTCGAATTCTAAAATATATTACAGAATAAACGTTCTTGCATCGATTGGAATCAAAAAATTTAGATCTCACCGACAATTTTCGCGAAATAATCAATTTTAAAGTTATCATTCACTCTATGTTATATTCGACGGAAGTATCCAAATTTGATAGAAAAATTAAAATTTCAGTATGTTCTTGCAAAAACATCCGAAAAAAAAACTTACGTTCAGTTTCTCTGTGCAATTTATGATTTTTTGAGCCAAAAAAACAGCATGGTACAAATGGATCTTGATCGAGAGTGAGTAAAATAATAATTATTTTCATGGCATGTTTTTAGAATTATCGAAGAGTTCGTTTGCAAATTATATTCTTTGAAAAGCAAAGATGTAAATCTACGACGACTCGAACTCTTCGAGAAGGCATTCAGAAATAAAAATCATGATCATAAAATAATTAAGAGTAAATTGAAAGGATTAGATGCTTCTAGTATACCACCATCAAAAGAGGAATTGCTGCAACAAATTAAGCGACCCATCTACATATCCAGCGTTTGGTGTAATGCACATATAAGATGCCCTACCAATCTCGAACCTGAAAACTGTGGATGGACGTTGATTAACAATAAGTATCATTATTATTGGTTTGATGGGGGCCCCAAAGTCCTTCGTTTGAAGATATATTATCTTTAAACTTAATAGGTATGAAAATTATAAATTTCAGTAAGCCCTTATTGATCAATCTGTTAATTTTTACCCCACAGTTTTCCATAGATTTTCACATTTTTTCATAATTTTTCACCTTTTAATGTTCATTTTCATTCAACAGTATTTCATAGTTTCTCACAGATTTTCTCAATTTCTTATCGAGAAAATTACCTCAAAAAATCACCTTTTTAATTTTTAAATTAAAAAATAGGGTAGGAAGGGGTGGTTTTTTGTTGACCAGATTCTGAAAGTTGAAAATACCCTCCTATGGATTATTAAATATGTCCAAGCATCAGTAACAAAGTTGTCTGTGCTTAAAGTTAACGGACAAAAACGGATAGATTTGGTCGATAAGAGTTAATATGCGTTTCACTAAATGTTTCATTTACTATAGCTTTTAAAAATCAATAATTTTCCAGATTTCAATGATGATAACGAGGATGATGAGGCAAATGATAACAATAGCACAGATGAAGAAAGTTCAACTGATGATAACTCTGATGAAGAGTAAAAAAATTTTTCACGTTTCTTCATATATATATTTTTTTATTTATTTAATGAAATTGTTAATAAAAGTTCCTATTATTAGTTTAATACTTGTTATTAACTATTCACATTCCTTACCATTCATTTATTATTGTAATTAATGAAACTAAAATTATTTATGAACTTGGAAAAAATAAAGTATTGAAATGATGTTGCCGATCGATGTTTTTTTGTCGGACTATTGATTTGGCACGAAATATTTGTCCGCCACTTGTACTACAGGGTAAGTTCTGCTCTATAATATGTTAATTTCTTTTCGTCCGACGGTTATGAATAAATTTTAGGTCGCCGTGAAAAAGTCAATATCCGCTTGTCGGACTGGAAAATTGGCAAATCTGTCTTATCGAACGATGTAAGGACGTGATTTTAAATACCTTTTTGAAGCATTTTTCATAAAAATCAGGTGGTTATCCATAAATTTTTCGAAATTATTATTATTACATGTTTCACTCGGTAGACGCCCTTAGCGTACCGAATTTTTTGTCGGACAAGTTTTTTCTCGCGCGATTCATGAATTTCTCTTGGTATTAAGTTTTTTAAAAATAGAGTATCTATAAATTTTTAGCTTAATACGATATTGACAAGTTTAAAAATTACTGGAGAGAAAAAGCCGCGGCTAAGAAAATTATGATAGAGAAAAAAAAGTGGTAGACTAGGCGTAATTAAGCCACACAAAAAATTATAGAAGAGTATTTATGAGTTGCTGTTTATGTCGGCGGGCTCCCAGACTAATAGATTATTATAGTCACCAACCAATTAACTATTTGTAGCTTATTAACGTTGTGGTTATCATTTGAAGTATATATTGCTCTGATATGCGTTGATACTTATTTAAAATATGTAATCCGACTCCATTTATTTATATTACAACGCCCCAAAGCTGATCACCTCATTTAGATTATTATGCCATATTATTTTCATTACATTACGACGTACACTAATATTATTCTTTTTTATTTTATTTTCAGGTTCGTTAAGAATTAGCATTGACGTGATTATATAGACTTCATCAAAGTAGCGTGCACCTTTCTTAATATTGAGGCTAGGTTTTTTGGTAAACTTTCTTATTAAATTAATTTATCACTTTGTAGCAGAATTCATATATACAAGGCCACATTAATAATAAAACTTCTTATTTAAATTATATTTTTGTTTTAATTTATTCCAACAAAGATTTCACAAGTAACATTTATTAACTAAAACATGTGACTTCAAAATTTTATTTAACAAAACATGCGACTGTTCGCCACAGTAATAATTTTACTTCTCTTTTTGTGTTAAGAGAAAACTTTTCATCATTTATTACGTACACTGTTAAACTTTTTATAAATACTGCACACTGAACTTTATTCGTTTTCAAATATTTCCCTAAAGACAATTCACCATATGACTAATAATATATATCGATGAAATTACCTTGACGAAGGACAAAGCCAATTATTGACAAGTATGACTATTACCCAGTGAACACAAGACGTAAATATGACATCACACGAACGTCATATATATGTGATGTAATTGTTACGTAAATTTGACATAAAACTGACACTCGTCATGACTATATCCTGGTATCATTTATATGATGCTTTCATGACATCACACTGATCTAAAATTTGACTTCGATATGATGTCATAATTTGGACTTAAATATGACCTTATTATGATTTTGTTAAATTTCACTAGAGGTATATCCATTTTAATTGTATATAGTTTAAAAAATTTTGCGTATAGTTAGTTATTGCTTCCTAGCAGGTTATAGAACAGGAGGTAAGTAGTGACCAATGAATGACTGACGCATAAGTGGTTTTGTTTAATTGTTATTAAATTTGTTTTTTAAGTAAAAAAAAGAATACATCGTAAAAAAATGTATATTACTAGGATATCAACCTTATATCATATCAACGTCACGAATATCTCCACAGACATCACATTTATGTCATAGTTATATCACTATTTTTATGTCATGCTTCTTACGTAAACAAGTGGGAAATAATGATATACATATGACTTATATATGACCCAGATCTTACATAAGATGTGACTTAGCGTGATGTCATTTTGATATCACAATGACGTAAATGTGTTTTCTGGGTATTGATTACAAATTTGTTTTTTATTTTGGACAGCTTTGTCCGGCGTCAACACTTACTAACTGCAGCAACTGACCATATTTTACTTAACGACTTCTTGAAGGGATACAAGAAGAAAAATAGAGTTCCTAGCACTTGGACCCCTGAGTTCATTAATACTTTTGAAATTGCAGATCTGTTATCTTTAGCTCAACTAGTAACAATGGTCGACGCATCTGGTACAGCGTTAGAAACCGTAGTGCAGCGATTTGTTAAAGAAACCGGCAAACCGCTCAGTTTCTTCTCAGTACGTCTTAGCGATATCCAAATTAAATATAGGGCTTATGATCGAGAACTTCTCGCGGTGTATTTAGGTATCGAGTGTTTCAGGCATCTCCTCGTAAACTCTTTTATGCCGCATGAACCTCTAATTTTTGCTTTGAAACAAAATTTAGGAAAACAGCTTCCCGTCAATTTCAGCACCTGGATTTCATTGGGCAATTTATCACTGATATCCAGTATATTTATGGTGCCGACAATGTCGTACCCGTTGCCATATCTCACATAAATCAAATCCTTATTCCAGAGAAAATTGATTATGCTGCAATCGCGGACTCGTAAATCCATGACGGGAAATTATTGACAATACTTCAAAGCATAAAACAACTTGGAAACTTGCTGCTTTTCTACTTACTTTCAATAAAAGTCAACTGATTTATTGTGACACGACTATAAAACTATGCACAAGCCATTTATTCTTGTAACTTTTCGCCCTTTTGATGCCCTATAGTCTTTCGAATCCTGGTGTTAAGGCTTCCACCAATCTTCTTACAACACCCGTCCAAAATTCGTTACAATTAAGTAGTTGTGCTACATGGATGTGATTACTTTGGAGTAAGGAAATTACATTAAACGTCATTTGAATTGCAACATTTGTTAAAACAAGTGTATTTTTGTGTGTATTTTTGTTTTCAAGAGTCTATATGTTGGTCCCCGGGCTGACAAAAATTGTTTTTAATAAGCTTATCAAATCACCCTAAAAAACAAAAATGCTTTCGCACAAAATGTGTAAAATTATGTAATATGTTAATTTTTAGTTCGTTTTCAATTAAAGTATGTTAATTAAAATTTTGTTTATTTATAATAACTAAAAATAACTGCAATTTTATTGAATGCGACTGTAACGGCATATACAATATGACAACAAGAAAATGAAATTTAAAATCTAAACCAGTAATAATAGTTCAAGTGAAACAAGTTGAAAAGTTGAAATTGATTATAAATTAATAAATATATTTTTTTTCAAGTTGATCAGTCCGGTTTGACTAGTTTATCATCTAAAAATATTTTATTTCAATTCAAATTTATTTTCAAGTTGATAAAAAGTAAAATAAAGATGAGACATTATCATAATAATATTAATTAAATTAATAATAAAATATTACCATTGTTAAAATTTTTAACAAAAATTTAATTTTTTGTCGTATCACACGGAAATCATTATGTTTAGGTAACTGTTGTTTAGGTAACTGTTAAGAAACGATGAAGTTCTCCGTGATATTTTAATTCTTAAGAAATACGAGGAATTGTTAATATACTTCTTTCATTTAAAGTTCTACACCTTAAGTACTTAACAGGTCACCCTCGTGACACCTCATTAAAACATTTTGGTCATTTTCATTCAAGTTTAATTTCAATTCAATTCAATCGTTTCATGTTTCTTCCATTTATTTATTTATATGTTTCTTTTTGTATTCTTAACAATTTTCTGATTTGAAATTTTTAACTTCTTAAAGAAATAAATGTTTTTATTTGGTTTAAGAAAATCTATAATGAAAATAAAGAAAAAAAAAATTAAAATAGAAAAATGAATTCTTTTGTCGGGAAATAAAATTTATAAAAACTTAAATAATAAATTGAACTAATTTAAGATTTTTTTTTTCTATAAATTTTAGAAACAGAAAAAAATACAGATTATAAGAATTGATAAGAAATTAAAATAGGTCTTGCTTGTAATTCATTTTAATATTTATTTTTTTTTTGTGAATTAATTTCTTGTTTTTGTTTGATTTTTGAAGCGGTTAAGGTTTAGATTCATAATAGAAGATTAAAGAATTGTAAGGAAAGTATTGTTAGGGATTTCGAAATTGATTGAAATGTACTGTCGATAAAATTGTAGGAGTATTTATTTACGAACTAACGTTGTCTGAAGATGATTGACATTTATGAACAGTTTTTAATTTAATTTTTTAAATTTTATTGAATTGAAAACTGGCAGAGAAAATAATATTGTAGTAAGGTTTTGTTAAGATTTATAGTCCTAGCGTTTGTCAGTAGCTTAGCTAAAATAATTGATTAAAGTCGATCAAAACAAAATTTGTAACAGAGTTTATTTATACATGATCTCAAAGATTTTAATGTAGATCCTATAATATTCTAATCTTAGAATTCAGATAGGGGTCTCCAGTTTTTTGTTATTTTAATCTTTCATAACTTTAGTTATCTTTCTGATTATGGAACTAAATCAAACTTGGTATATAAGGTTTAAGTATCCTTTTCAATAGTCTTTTATTTGAGAAAGAGCCGGAAGAGGGATTCTACCCAACAAAATTCAATTTTACCCTGTGTTTTTAATGTCTTTTGCATATTATTCCAGTGGCAAAACAACTGTTTCACGTGGTTGTGTCATTATTACATTAGCAACAACCTTGATTTTTTTTTTATCTTTGTTATTATTTTTATAAATTTGTTATTTAATAAAAAAATTGCCAACTAAACAAATTGAACGAAATATAATATTTTTGATCAAAATATTTACACAATGCTTTTTTTCTGTAAATTTGAAAGAAAGCCGCACTATACAATGCAGAGGAAAGTGTAATTAGCTAAAACAACTCAGGTGTAGGTTATATTTTCATTCTTCTATCTATATATCCATACCAACACAGAGCAAACAAAAATAAGTTTTTTATCGCTATACAACTACTTTTGTGTTGATGTTTTTCATAATGGCACAGGACATATTAAATTAAATTGATGAATTAAACCATAAAAAATTTAATTGACTATAATTAAAAAAAAGTTAATCAGTTTTATGACTCAATATTATTTTAAAAATCCTCATTAAAACTTTAATATAATAATTAAATTTAAATTTTCAATTAATTAAAAACTAATGTGGAATATTCGTATATATTTCGACTTAACCTCATGTTTTATTTAGATAGAAAATAAATATAAAAATTAATTTCAATTATCTTTTTGTTTTGAATAAACAGAAATTATAATATTTACCAATACAACACATAGACACCTTATAAGACAAGAATATATATTTTGGGGTAATGATGAACGATTTGTTTTAATGGTGTGAATTGAAATCATTCGAGGGTATATATTCCAGCAAGTTATTCTATTTATATGTAGTTCAATAAAGAAGACCTCTGCACTTTGTCAGTATGACAGTGCAAGCTGTCGCAACAGTTTGCGTGTAAGCTGTCGCAAAAGTTTGCGTGTTAAATCGACCGATTTAAGAATTGAAGCATTCGGGACGTCCGATGAACAAATGCTTTGATATTAATATATTTGGTTATCATACATATAAAAGGAAATAATGTTGACTAATGTAATGTAAACAAAATTGGATTGGTATATTCTCCGGATTATTTTCCATCATAAACTAGGTTCACCATACATAGTAATTGTACGCTTATTTCACCATAAATGATGATCACGTTGTTTTTTCTGGATCAATTCCTCCAAAATCACAATCTGGGTTAAATTCTTATTCTGAACGTAGTTGCATTGTCATGCGTCACAATGAAAGCTGTTGTATTTCAATTACTTGATTGACGACTGGCGAATTTTATTGGAATTTTATTTAACTATAATTAAAATAACTGTTCTTATCTTCATCTCATCGCTGCTTGAAAAATATACTTCTGCACCTTATGGAAATTCTAACGCATCACAAAAACAAGACTGCTTCTTTCATTAGGAAACACAGAGTCCCTGACATTGGCTCCATCACTCTGGAGAGGAGTGTTATGGTACTGGCAGAACAAGCAAAATACCTAGGTATCACACCTCTGTGTCAGACCGATCTTATAATGTACGCTGTGATCATATGGTGGCAATTCAATGCTAGCAACTTGAAATTGGTAGAAAAAGTGCAAATGATGGCTGCCTTTCCATGTATGAAACGATACGCACAACGCTCACTCAGATGATGAACGTCATTCTGCAAATTATATCCCTGGATGTCCTAGGTTAATATAGCATCCAGTCGTTCGACTCAACGCTACATCACAGCGGATTAGTAGTTGTATTGGACTATCCAAAATCCTGCGAGAGCAAGGACGCAACCAAACGAAATGACTTTATCCCTCATAGACTATGCTTTGAAATGGGTTTTGTACTCTCATACTCTCCATAGAAACTTGGAGGGAGTGGTGGCTGGTGAAGGAAGATGTGTTGTATAGCCTCATCGTCCTCATTCTAGGCCTAAGCCGAGAAAATTTGTAAACTCATGCCTATGCAAAAATGGCGGAGACGGAGTTAATGACAATGTATACGTATGGCTTCAAACTCACAAGCTGAATGGAAAGAGAAGTATTCTCACAACATATAAATATTAACCTTTCTTTTTGTCTTCCGGACCACCTCAGTGTACATCAGGCCCTGGTGGTCGCGATAAATGAAGCCCCGACATTGTTGAAGCATAATGAAATATCAACTAGGGATATTAACATCTATTTGGACAACCAAGCTGTATTTAAATCGCTAGATGCAGTAGCATCGACGTTGACGAGGAAAAGTAACACTACGCTGCTGCTCATTTCTGAATCAAGTAATTTGCTATTCGTATCATATGGGTACCAAGTCACAGTGGCGTTAGAGGAAATTATATAGCGAATTCATTTGCTATTTAAGGGACTAAACTTTATCTTTCACAAAAAAAAGCTCTAGGTTTAAACAACTAACTTATGACAGGGTTACCTGCATAATCGATAACCGGTAGGCAATCACCATCACTTGCATTATAAGCAAGCAAATCTGGCCTATACTAAATATACAGCATTCTAAAGAACTGATATACGTGAGTAGGCAGGATGTTGATTAAATGTTATACAAAGTATGGCATAACAATCTTATTTGCAAATTAAGATTCTATGGTTTGGACTAGCAACTCATTTCTTGGTTACAGAGCTTTATTGCCGAGCGAAAATTTCGGGTCAATGTTGATGGTGTTTCATCTGATGTCTTTCATCTGATTCAGGGGTTCCTTGAGGCTCCGCTTTGTCCCCAACACTCTTTCTTATTTATATAAATCATTTGTTAGATTCAACAGTAATTCTATTCATAGTTTTGCTGATGATAGAACGCTTTATGCGTCTAATGAAAATCCTAAATTATATTCACCGTTAACGCTAAATAAATGTAGATCAAGTTTGATAGATTCATTAAACAATGACCTTAAAACTATTTTGGATTAAGAGTTTGCTAATAGTGTTGAATTCAATACGAGCAAAACATAGGTTTTCATTTTTATAGATTATCCACACCTAATCTGTTTCCATTAAAGTTCGACTCTAAAGATCTTGTAGAGAAAGAGTCTGTAGGACTTTTAGGAGTAGAAGTTCAAAATAATCTCAAATAGAATTCTCATATCTTTAACCCAGCTAAGAATGCTGTTCAAAAACTGGGCTTTTTGGAACGATGTCTCCCGAACAGTGAACAGCGTCTATTAATATACAAATCATTTATACGTCCTTGCATGGAGTACTGTTCTCACATATGGGGTGGAGCTTATTATAGTAGTTTAAAGTGCCTTGAGAGAGATCGATTACTACTAATGAGGTTGATTCTTTGCATTACAGACGAAGTGTTGCTGATCTGACAATTTTCTACAAATACATTATGGATGAACGAACTGCCGCAGAGATTAAATGCATTTTACATGAACCAGCTGTTGAACCAACTGTTGTGGCTCATTCATTTACGGTTCAAATAAAGAAGTGTAGAACTTTCGCCTTTCAACGTGAGTTTTTCAACAGCGCCTCACCTCTGGAATGCCTTACTTTCATGGGTTTTCCCCGATTACTAGTATAATCTTCAAAAATTTAAAGTAAGTGTTAATAAATTTCTTAAACAAACTTAATTTATTTAAAATTAATCCCTAGTTCGCGTGTCATCTTCGCATATTCAGAGACGTTAATTTATAATTTATTAGAATTAACACTAAACATGCCTAACTTTGAATTAAAAAAGCAGTCAGAAGAGTCAAAAATCCTAAGAGAGGACGCAAAAACTTTGCCTATCCGTAAATAACTTCTGCAGAAGCTGTAAGGGTGAGGAGGAGGAAATAGTGTTCCATCTATTTTGTACGCGTCCAGCATTGGTTCAATAGTATCAAGTATAGCATCATAAAAAATCACTGCACCTCTATTTAGAATTTAGATCGTGCCCTATTTAGCCGGTCTGATTGCACAGTGTGATGTATTTACAATACTTTTATTAAATTTATATATATGTAAATAAAAGAACACAAATTCATTTGAACAATTACAGGGAGGTTTTTTTAGTTTGGAATCATAAAAAAGTAATAGCTAAATTTTACAAAGGTAAGTTTACACCTAGTGTTGATTTCATTTAGCATGACATTTTAGTTGTATAAACGTAGGCATACACTACACACAGAAAGAGTTTAGATCAGTTCTTAACTTTTCTAGCTATCAGCTCCCCTAAAATTTTTGAACAACAATCTCGCACGCCTTTGCCAAAATAATAAAATTGTATAATTGATGTTTATTAATTATATAAATTATTAATTACATGTTTATTAATTATATAATTTTATTATTTTATTGCAAACACTACGCATAAGATATTTTTCATTTTGGTGCATATATTTATAATAATTAAAACCCTAATTGTTGAACTATTAGCTGAAATAATAAATATAAAATTTTTGGCATCTGTATAATGATGAAAACGTTATCTCACACAAATAAGTTGTGGCAAATGATCAAAATACTGAATTAAGCACACCATAAATTTTCAAAGTCTACTTTTTGAAATTCTATTTGATTACATCCATTTGTCTGTGGTTGAGTCAGATTAAAAATAAAAAGATCTAAAATGAAAGAAAAAATTGGTCACTACAATGTCTTTTGTGTCATCCACACGTTACCTGTCACAATAAACCTCAAATTCTGACATCATACCTGTGGCACTGCAGTTTATCGCGACAAATACCCTCTCCCTAGTTGCATCGGAGATATGATATAGAGATTTTTGTACAGCACCAAGGAAGCGATTAGGGATACGAGTGTTTTTGCCTGTTCGCGTAATTGTGGATGCAGGATATACTATCTGTTGCTGAGGAATAGGGTCAAATCTAACACTTTAAGATGATACAATGGTAGTAGTACGGTGGTAGAAAAAGAAGCCTGGAATGTGTCCGAATGAGTTAAACGAACGTTATCTGGAAAAGACGAAATTTTGTCTGCGCGACTGAGATTGGTACTCGAACTATGTTAGTTTTGAGTTAAGTCATCTTCATTTTGTTCCCTAAATCAAGGTTTTAATCTTTCGATGGAAACTTGAATGAACTGATGGAACTTGGAATGAACTGATGGAACTGATTGAATGATGGAACTTGACCTTTACGGTCAATGAAGAAATTTTTATCATCGAGGCTAATGACTGGGAAAGAACCTTGGTTGTAGTGCTTTACGTACAAATTCTTTACGTAAGAAAAACATGCAAACAAGACTAGAGAGCTTTGGCGACCAAAAATTTTAGAAGAAATGTGTCTTGACGAAATAGAGGGACGAAAGTGATTAAAATGTGAACGAAATCAGATTGATGAGTGGAGTTAGAGTTTTGGCTAAAAATTCTCCGGAGAGAATTATGTTACTACCATAGACGAGCTCTGCCGATGGAGATGGATACTTATCTTAAGTTCCTGTTTATCTCTCAAAATCTTAAAATAATAAAACAATACGAAATTGTTTTTCCATTTCTTAATGACATATTTTTGTTAAACCAAAACAATACAAAAATAGTTTTTAATTTCCTAATTACATAATTTTGTTTTTACAAAACAAAATTTAAAATCAACTTTTAAAATTATGTTATCAAGAATACTTACAAATTACGGTAAATTTTTATTACCAAATTAAAAAACAAATTTTATTTTTATTTTCATGATAAAAGTAAAAACAATTAAGAAATGCTAAGTGGTCAATTTTATAATATTTAACTTTCAAATATTATAAAATTGTGAATTTAGTTCATTTACACAATATGAACTATATGAATGTATGAAATCCATTTCTTTCTTTAGGTTTGAGAATATTTCTTATAAATCTTTACTTCTTATAGATCTAATATTACATCTCATAAATCTATAACTAAGAGCAATGTGATGTATCACATTGCACATTATTGCGGATTTTAGACTTCAGTGTCAAAGTATGATGATTCCGTTGCATTTCGAATTGTAACTTGTAGTGCGTTTTCGTTCGAAACCGATAAGTTTTGACAACACGTTAAAGAGATTGGATTTGAATTGGGTGCCCTGATCAGTTAAGATTACTGAAGGTACTCTAAAGAGAGCAATCCAATTGTAGTACAGAGCTGATGCTAGCGTTTCAACCTTGATATCCGAGATGGGAATGGCATTTGTCCTCAAAAAATCTCTGAGAATTGGAGGAATAATTACACAAAGGTGATTGAGTATGGCGAGAAACTTTTGCGTTTTGGCAAGCGAGGCAGTTCTGTGCCATTTATCATATATCCCTTTTAATGGATGACAAAATGACTTTATCAGTAAAAAGTTTGATAGAACTGTTGACTCCTCTGTGGGATAAATTATGAAACCTGTCAAAGACAGCTTGGCGAAATTGCTTATGAATAAATGGGCGAATATTGCCTGTCGAACTATTACAAGTATTTAATTCCTGCAGTTCGAGATCATTGAACTAAACATCAGCAATCTTCTCAATTGATATTTGCTCAACTCCAGAGAGTGTGTCGTCAGCTACATTATCAATTCCAGAGATGTGGCGAATATCAGTTGTGAATTGACTGATAAAATTTAAATGAAGGAACTGGTGAGGACTTGCTTTGGCAGGATTCTGCGACAAAGCGTTATGATCGGTAAGAGTGTGAAGGTTCGACCTTCGAGGAGAAACCGAAAATGTTTGATATCAGAATAAGCTGCTAGAAGTTCGCGATCATAAGCGCTGTATTTCTGTTGCGACTCGCTAAGTCGCACAGAAAAGTAACTGAATGGTGTAACAACCGTCAATTTTTTGTTGAACAACGGCGCCAAGTACCTTTTCGGAGGCGTCGACCATCACAGCAAGTTAGGCAGAGTATGAGGGATGCCTAGGAGCTGTCATTTCCGTAAATTACCGCCTGCAAAGGTCGAAGGCTTGAATGGCGTCTTCGGGCCATTGAATGACACGTTTGTGATTCTTTTTTTACCCTTTTAGAAAATCGTTGAGTGTAACTTAATTGCCAACGGCGTGCGGTATTAATCTGCGGTAGAAATTGATCATAACAAGGAAACGGCGGATTTGCTCAAACGTTTTGGGGCGTTCGTAGCGATTTATGGTCTCAAGAACTTCAAAATCGACATATATTACACATTTACCGAATGAAATGTCAAAGTGACAACGAAAATTCGGATGGCACAAAAGAGGTTGCAGTGACCGAAATTGTTCTCCAGTGTAATGTCCATTTTCTGAAATATTAATGTAATGAAATATCTCCCAAATAGGGAACTCAAAACCTGTTATATTTTTCTGGAAGATACTCCTTTGACTGATAGGTTTAATATCATCGACCTTAATGTTTGTGTTGTGTAATGACTGCGAGTACCCAGGTTAAGAACCAATGGGTTTATGTGACTTAAGACCTTGCCCATTCGAATTTGTGTAATTTCAAATTAGCCGTATATTGGCTTAACATGGCTCAAAAGTTTAAATGCTAATTGTAGTTGATATTAGATTGCGATCAGGTCTTCCTGATGGTTAAGGTTACAAGATCAAGTTCAAATCTCTAGCTAAGGTGAGACACGTGCACCGAGAGCTGCATGGTCAGAGGCCCAAGGCATGGTCAGCACGGAGCTCTGTGTGGCGTACTTTTTTGTATTCCCTACAATCACTAAACAATTTTATGGCAAACAACAAAATAATAGAAAAGAAAGATGAGAGCGATGGTTCTCCAAACGAATCACCAAACCCATCCAGTCGTTTTCGTCGAAATATTACGCGAAGATCGTGTTGAATGTATCAGGAACTTCTCATTCAGGCAACACAAACATTTAGGTCGACGATAGTAAACCTATCTCACTAAGTTCTAACGTCATGTCAGTAATGAAATACCATGAGCCAACCAAAAAAAGTGGCATGTCTGACTTGTCGGTTGAAGAATAACATCAGTTCGCAAACGATTCTGATTTCGCTCCAAAATATGCAATCGGGATTGAGAACGCATATGACTCAGAATACGACAGCAAATCTGAAATGTAGGCAGCAACCGTCACGTCAGATATACAACGAAAGGGAGTTAATATTAATATGTCCAATACAGCTGGATAGAGCGTCCTGAAACCAGATGTCATTTGATCTGACAAACAATACCTTCTTACCACAAACAAACAAGTCAATGCCCTTACCTGGCTACCCTGGTTAAATTTAGGATATTTAATAAGTCTTGTGCCAGTGACCGACCACACCATGCGTGAGGGAATATCGCAAGAAAGGAAACATCGCAAGTACAATCGTACCTCCAATATTCAATGATGTTGCCTAGTGCATTCTCCTGAGTTTTAAGTAGCCTGCCCAGCTTATGGATTTGGAAGTAGAGCACGAGTTCGAGGTTATTAAACCTCACTTTGAACGCTCACTTTTATCCAAAAATTCAACTCATTTTAGAAAGTAATCTAATTATTTTTCTTTTAAAAAACATATAATGTCAAAAATAAAAAAAATTAAATAAAAATTTTATCAAAATGAAGGCTTTCCACCACGATTCGATTTTTAAAGCGATTTTCACCCATCTCAGTCGTTTTGTTGCTTTCTCATTATGTATAAAAAATTAACCCACACAAGACAGAAAATAACCATTCTTTCAAGTCTCTAACACTAATAAGTCAAAAAATAATAGGATCCTCCAAAGCTAACCAATTATTAGTTTCGAGAAAGCATCTCATTTAAACCATTGCAAAACAAACCACATTTTTTATGATTTCAATACCAACGCACCTATGACAGATTTAATTTTCTTTATTCCTGTTTTAGTTTTAAAAGTTATGTTTGTTTCACATCAATACAAAAAAAATAAAATTAAGTAATTTACCATGCATTGAAACATATTAATAGTTTTTGTATTTTGAAATGAAAAAAAAAAGATGATGACGTAATAGACTAAAATATAAATTACAGTGGAACGTCGTAAACCGACAGATATTATTTATGAAATATATACCAAATTATAAGAAATTTATGTATGATTACTGTATGGACTGCCTGTGTTACGTTTTAAAAGAAAATATCTTCAGATACCTTTAATGAATAGATTTTCTTTTATCGTTACAGTGAATTGCTTTCAAATTAACTTGCACAGGTTGGTCAGCAATGGCCACAGCTAATTTGAAACCCTTTATTTGACATGTAGCTTCCGATATTATGTTCATATAGGAACCATGGGCGGCCAACAAAAAAACAAAAAGTAATTTGGCTCATTTGGAATTTATTGTAACAAAAACACAACATTAAACGTCAAATATATTTTATTGGTATACAAAAAATCTTCTGCTTCGTTTTTTGTTATGTCTTGTCTTAAATAAATTGACATTGAGACGTAAATATTTTATTCACATCATACTGCGATTTTCGATTAAATAATTTTTTATAACAATTGTGACACAATATTCAATAAATTCGGAAGTACTCGTACACCTTACTTATTTGCTCATTCATTGTCAATTGATTGATCGATTCATAAAAAGACAAACAAAATGAAAATTAATATTCATAAACAATAATTCGTTTATAAATACATACTTCAATTGTTGAAGGAAAGTTCTAATCTTGAGAGTACGTTTCATTAACGACACTTGTATGATTAGAATAACAATTTTGTGTAATGGCGAAGGTAAAACAAAGATTATGTTATTGAAAAATACTCTCAAGGTTTATTTAACGTAAATCACAAACTGTCATTAATCAATCAATAAGTGTTATGAAGTTTCATTGTACTAATCGTTTTCTATGCGACTTTTCTCATAATGATCATAAATCCGTGTCATAAATTTATGTCAATTTTTTCACATCAATTAAACAAAAACGGAAAAAGTGAAAATCATAAAAGTTCAAACTCAATTTGAAATATATTTTGTTTTATTTTTTTACTCTTAGTTTCCATATCGGTCGGTATATAAGTTTATCATTTAAGAACGAACGAAATTCTCCTTTCTAAAATTAATTTTTAGGGTAATCAGAACAATTCCTTTCCAAAATGTGTTATAAGAAATGATTATGTTTACCTTTAATTAAACATTAATACCGACAATCAAAAGATATACGTGCGATTTATTAATTGATAATTAACTTATGGAGTTTTTGGAGATTTTCTAAATTGATAAGCTATTAATTGCTTATTTGTTGTTTAATTATATTAAATAAAATAATTAAGCAAAACAAATTAAATTTAATTATAACATCAAAGTGAAAAATAATGATTTTGTCCAGACAGATTTTATATTTCCCAAAGACGATTAAAGAAAATCTAAGCATCTTATTTATTTAATTTCTAAATAATCTCAAAAGTTTTAGTTTTTTCTTAATAGAACTTGGAAATCGGTTGAATGTTAGTTTGTGTTTGATCTCAAATGTCATCAACCTTTTTACATAAATTGCAAAAAAAAAAAATTTAAAACTTTCAAAACATTAATCGCAAAATTTATTTTCTAACAGAAAGTGAAAATCTTTCACTTATCTAATTTATACGACTTTTAGTTTTAGAATGCAATTTCTTCCATATAATATTTATTGTTTAACATCTCCCTTTCAACAAAAATTGGAGAAAAAAAATCTCGAGTTTTGCAGGTTTGGCACTCATATTTAATCTAAAATGTTTTTATTTTTTAATCGTTTAAATATTATAATATAATATAAAAGTTTTTTGGTTTTTATTATTATTTTTATCGTTCTTCGTTTTTTAAACTTTTTAATACTAGTCTGCATATAGAGGTAGGAATGCATTAACATATTTAAAATAAAGTTAAATAATTTATGCTTTTAATACAATTTGCTAGAAAGTTGTTTGGAGATGATCAGACTTTTAAAAAATTATTTATTATAATAGATAAAAATAAATTGGAAATAAAGTTTAGCAATATCAATTATTTATAATAACTTCGAGTTATAAACTTCAATTTAAAATTATTTTATTATTAATTATATTATATTTAAAGTTTTAACATAAATTCATCATAAATATATCTAAAACATAATTGTTTGTTGTACTTCGTCGCCAAACTATTAAAAAGATAAACTGCACCTAAAATAAATTTTAATACGAGAGAGTGGTTTGGAAATTCACGAGGTCATGGGTTAAAATAAAACGTTTCACAACCAGCTAGCCAGCACAGCCAGCAGTATTTTATCTCTGTTTAGAAATTTATTACAAAACTAACGAAACATCAATTCGTTGCCGAAAAATTATAAAAGATCATATATTAACATAATTTAGTGAAAAGATGATACACTCAGCACACTACTCAGAAACCTCTCCATTTAGCGTTTCGAGAAATATTACAAAATCAAAAATTCAGGTTTCTTTCGGAAATCCAAAAATATTCCAAAAATTATAATAAAATCAAAAATTTAAACTTTTTTTCAAAATTTTAAAAATATTCCGGAAATTATTACAAAATCAAAAATTTAAGTTTATTCAAAAATTTTAAATTATTGCAAAAATTATAAAAAAAATCAAAATAAAAACTTTTTTCAAAATTCTAAAAATATTCCAAAAATTATAACAAAATCAAAAATTTCCATGTCCAATTTCATGTTCGATTAAAAAATTGGTAAAAAAATGAAAATCATTCTTTTGACACTGTTGACAATTTTTGACAAACTAATAATACAAGAATCTAGTTTTTTGCCTCACATACCAATCCCGACCATCAAGATTTCTCCAATCTTAATGTTCCTACTCGTAATCGCTTAAAATGAACGTTTTTTGAGCAAAAAATATGCAAATTTCCTTGACGATTTTTTCGATACATTTCCGGGACTGCTATCGAACATCGTCCTTTCGGCTCTTACCATTTCGGCCGGCCGGCAGACAGAAGTATATTTATTTTTTGTTGTTTTAGAATTAGTAGGTCCTAAAACGTCGAGAAATGTCAAAAAAGTGGGGTAAAGAATTTCCCTTTTTGGCTCAAGAATTCAATTCTTTGGTTTTTTTTTTCAAAACCAAAGATACTAATTATGTAATATGAAAATGGTGTAAATTATGTAATATGGAGAGTGATGTTTCTCCAAACGTATGACAAAACTAACAACAAAACTATTCACCGTCTAACTCCAGAATTAATACTTAATTCATCAGTTTATCCCAACTCAGACAGCACACAAACCACGACTCTAGTATCCAGTCTGCTCTATCCACATTTACTCTATAAGTCATACAGAACACCTGTTAGATATAGACAAAAATTTCGAACATCTAAATTATGTTGCGTCTAAATTAATCTGTACAGGTCAGAAATGGCCACAGTTAATTTGAACCGATTAATTGAGCAGGATGCTCACGATTTTGCATTGATTTAACTGTTCAAAATTTGGAATATTTAGAGGAATGTCGTCAGTTTTTCAATCTCTTAATCTGTAAATCTGTTTTCAAGTTTGCGGTGGAGCAAACCCAACCCGAAGCAATATTCAACAAATACATTATAGATGAGCATTCTTCTGAGAAAACTAAATCAATTCCAGAGTCTGCTACTTTTTCTATATATTCCAGAACATTTATCCTGTTCTACCGATTTACGACTCACATAAAAAAGTGGAGGACTATCGCATTTCAATGGGAATTTCTTAACCGAGCTTCTCATGTTGAAGTTTCTTACCCCCGTGGTTGTTCTTAGATAACTATAATTTGCAACTTTTTAAAAACATTGCTCCCAATTTTATAGAGAAACAGAACCTACTATACCCTAAAACTCCGTTGGCATTGTATCTTCGGATATTCAGAGACTTTAGTTTATACATACTTTATTATAAGGAACACTTTATTTCTTACCAGATTATTTAAGCTCATCACGGACACGAGATGACATCTACAGGGGTATCCAGAGCGACAAAGTTTGAGGCTTTGGGTCGATTTTTGAGACCGGAATGTTTATGATATCTTTACGTTTCCAGACCTCCTGAAGCGGTTTAGGCTATTTTTGGCTGGCACTATGGATGTATGAATGTGTTGTTTGCTTGTTTTTGTTTTCATAGGAAGAAATATTTCAACAACACGGGAACCCAACTTTCCAAGTGTTACGAGCGGATTTTTACCGGATACATCTCCCTTGCTCTTGATCCTGTTGTTTTCTCATGTATTCTGCTGCAAAGTGTTGAGTATGACTGCTCTTCGTTCGTCTTGTCATCATACTTGTGATGATCTTATTTGCTATGTCCCAGTTGTCTTTTGAGCTCAACATAAATTACATGAGGCTATACGCCTTCCGCATTCGATTCGCACGTGTTTTTGGCCTTTAACTTACAGTAGAGACAGTTTGGGTTACGTCAGGGATCATCACAAAGTCCATCGTCTGTTGCTGGAAGCTTCCCATTTTTCTTGTCATTTTATATGTCATTCTATATGACTGTCTTTGATGAAACCTTAGCGTGCTCGATCGTAAGTTCTAACGTAAATGGTCAACTTATGAAAAGTCGAGGTGATTTTCGTGTCATTAGTTATACAAGGACACCACTAGAAGATGGAACAATTGTATAGAATGAAAGAATTATTGTTGTTCAAACCAGTGATGCTATGGAAGTTTTTTTTGTGATGGTAGTTTTATCCATCTACATATTGCATTGATGAAGGAAAACTATTACAGCGATGGAGGTTGTTGTATGATGTTGGAAGACAACATTCATTAAGATAATAAATGTAAGGTTATTTTATATATTTTGATTTGTATTGTTTTTTGATTTTGTTTTCGATTAAATTTATTTTCATGTTGGTTAATAATAGTTTTCTGTGAAATAAGGATTTTCAAGTGATTGTAATGTGTTTGTTATAAATTCAGTGGTTTTCAGTTTTGATAGGTTTTCTTTGAGCTATCCGGCATAAATTAAAATTCTTAAAAGTTCAAATTGTTTTACACATTACAGCAAATAAATTAAATTAAATTTTGGTTGTTCAAAAATCAAGAAGCCAATAAGACTTCAAAAATGAAAATGTCTACTACTTACATATAAAAATTTCTTCAGTGTCAACAACCGAACAACAATACGTTCCACATCCAAAAGTTTAATAAATGAAAACTGCTGAACACAACCAAATAATTTTTCCAGTATTGAGTGGGGAACATATCCCCGAGCAGAAATTTGTCAGGGCATAAGTAAGGTCCTGATCAGGTTTGCACTAGTCTGGATCAGGCATTGGTAGGGCAGCCTTATAGGGCCCTGATCATGAGTGTGACGCTTTTGCCCTATTAGGTCCTGATTGGGATTACCGGATCAGACCCTGATTGGGATAATCGGATCAGGCCCTGATTGGGATATCCGAATCAGACCCTGATATATATTTATATATTATATACATAAATTAATCAAATTAAAATATAAAAATTACAATGGAAAAAATTAAAAGATACATACCACCTTAATTGCTATGGCGGATAATTCAAGCTCCATAATTGTAATTCGAGCCACTGTCCCGTATACACTGTCCCGTTTGCCCTAACAGAAATTTCCATGGTCGTTTTCATTTTTGTCCTGTACACATAGTTTCGCATACTCAATCCATAATCATCATCTGCTATGGTTTCCGTTAAAAAAATTATTGTCCTAAAATAGTTGTGTAATATTTCTCCAGTGTAGTTGCCTGTACTCAATTTGTCTTCGTACTTCCGCTATTTCCATGTGAATTTCCTACAATCGTTGTATGGTCAAGGTTTCGGTTTATAATTCTTTCGCAATATAGTTTTTTATATTCAGTTTGTATTCGTTGGTTACTGGTAAATTATCCTAAAAGAATTGCACTATGTTCATATATAAATCTTACAATCAAAATTCTGCTATAAATTTGATTGTAGTCTCCAATTTTATTACCTGGTGGTTAAAATAATTCCTGGTGGTTAAAATAATAGTATATACACTACTAGATGTAATTTCCTAAAATCATTTCATAATAGATGTCTCTGTTTTTTCTTTAGTGAAGACACCTTTTATATCGAAGGTAAATGCCCTATAAACAGGCTTATTGCGTTTATTAATTTGAGATGTAAAATCATTTTATTTTGCCTATAAATACTTCTATCGACGTATAGAGGCGCTCTTAGTTTATTTTTGATTCTCTTCGTCATTTTAGTAGTTCTATGGGATTGATTTTGACGGCTGTTTGATGAGTTGGTTGGTTTTTCATCAGCTGTAAAGGAAAAAAATTGTCTTTTTGGAAGAATCGAATGGAAATTTTTGGATATTAAAACCAAACGAGAATTAAATCAAATAACCTGTAAAGGATTAGGGATTAGAAGGAATCCTGTTGGATGCTAGGATATTGTTGTGAGTTTGACCAACGACCTTTACATTCGCGAGGAGATGACAAAGGAATTTCTGACCTTCACCACAAACCGGAATAGCAGGAATGCCGTTTCGTTTTCAACGTTTGGCGAGTTAGCATAAACTGTGTTGAAATTGATAAATGTCGAGTGAATTATTAATAATAAAAAAATTCAGTTAAGGGAAAGCTTTCCTTTTGATCCGCAATCGATCTAAGATCATATGTGGTTTTGTTAATTTTGTTAGTAATGTCGATATTTGTCATCCCGATAAACTGTGAATTTGTTTCTGATTGCTACCGAAGGATGAGTTGAAATTTAAAACATAACCTGTGATACAAAGAGAATTGTCTGTGGAACTATTAATGATAGACATTGTTTTAGTGAAAATTTTTTTTTGTTTTGTTTGTTAATAGCCAAAATCGATCTAGTCAATATTTGTCGTGTTAATTTATCTAGTCTAATCCGTGTTTGTCCTTCGGACGATTTGTCAATATTTTTTTGCTTGTTTTACGATTATTATCACCGAACGATGAGTTGGCACCAAAAGAATATGTAAAATAGTGTCACGTGCTAGCAAGTTATTAACAACAGACATTTATTGAAGTCTTACGCTTCATTATCCCGCTCATCAATCTATGATAATACTCTTCGGGTGTTTAGTAGACTCACCTATCACCCTCATTATATATAAATTTTTGGGGAGTCACTACTTGATCCCCGTGTAAAACAAATTAAAATTGATGGAATTATTGTTAAACCAATGATATTGGATGTAAATAATGCTTGAACTGATATATTTTTTTAGTGTACCTAATTCAAAGAACATATTCAGTGAATATAATTCTGGGGAGTCGCTCTTTGATTCTCATGTGAGATACTTTAAAGTTAATGTAATTAATATTAATCCAATTATATTGGATGTACATAATAATTGAACTGTAGTTTGTGCAACTAATTTAAATAATATAATCTGTAAATATAATTCTGAGGAGTCATTATTTGATCCTCATGTAAAATAAAATAAGATTTATGTAATTAATGTTAAACCAATTAAACATAAAAAAAATTCGAGTGGTGTGGCGCAACGATTGTCATATAAAGTAGAAAAATTAAAAACTACAATTTTTTCAGTGCTGATTAGCGCAACACTTGTCATATCTAGTATCAAAATTAAAGACGACAATTTTCTTGGCTTTGTTGTGGTGCAACGCTTGTCATCTATATTATCAAATGTAAGGACAGCAATTTGCTTAGTTTTTTGGTGGCGCAACCCACTACTTCTATAATAATAACTTACCATAATCGCCTTAGTTTTGGCTTGGGGCATCGAACTGTACCTTTTTGGTGGTAGGTAATATCAACCGTAACTACTATTTGAACCTGAGTTACTGTCCCACCTTTGCATAGCTGATGTCATAGGCATGACGAATTAGGCAGAGCAGGAATAGAGGAGTGGGATTGGCCTAGCATATGGGGTGAGTAAAATTTTAATTTGTATGTATGAATGAGTATGGAAGTGTAGGTCTTTATTTATGAGTACAAGTGTGTATATTTATGAGTGAATGCGTTGACGTATGTGTGAGGCTGTGGTGGTGAGAATATACGGAGGTATGGATAGAATTCTATTTACTGATACTAATTTCATTTATAGAAAAATTTACAACCGAGATATATTAAATTGATTAATGGAATTTCAATCTTTTCTAAACCGCATTAATGAAGGGTAAATAGTTTAAATATTGAATTGAATTTGATTAGCTAAGCAAATTATGAGAATTCCAAACTTGTGTTTCGTGATTTGGTTCAATTGAATAAAAATAGTTCTGTAAAATTGGAATGCGTTATGAACTCCACATCTGTACTCCTAGGTTCCGGAAGCCTGATGACGATTATTTGGCGTCGACAAGAGACGCTCCATCAACTGATGGTGACGTGACAACTTTGATCGTTGCTGTAACTCATTCATTGACATTCCAGGATCAACGAGAACATCTTCCTATTAAAAACAGATATTTAGCAAAATCATATATTGCATTGTTTGGAAAATAATCGAACATTAAAGTTAATCGGTGAAACAGGATGTGGTAAACGTATTCCAGTTTCCTAGATGCTATCCTATTAAAAGCGAGAGGTTTTCATAGCAACTATATAATGATTAATTCTGTTTAAGTAACGGGATTTCGTGTTCTGTAATAAAATTGCAATCTAATTTATAAAACAAAAAAAAACAAAATATATGTATCTTACCACTTCCGGCATAATGGTTGGCTCAAGCTATCTAATCAGTCAATTTTTTTTATTCTAATATCAATAGTAGTTGTTTATCACACTGAATATCGAAGTTTTTTTTAGGTGAGTGTGAGTGTATGGGGAAATGGCTGGCATGTATGTGTTGGAGTAGATGAAGTGCGCGAAGGTGTGACTGAATCAAAATTATAGGGGTTGGACGTAGTGATCGTGGTTCTTTCGCAAACGGGGGTCGCCAGAGTCTGTTTAGTTCACTTGTATTTCTCTCTTACATCCGTTATTATCTCATGCTACGCGTACATTACAGTTATTTTTGCTGGAGTAGCAGGTATTCTTCTCTCGATCCCATAGGCTGCAGCTAGTCAGGGGCAAAAAATAATCTCGAAAGTAACGGACCTGCTATGCCACTTCGGAGCTTGAAACCGAAGAAGCGCTTCATTACATAATCACTATTATTATAGTCTTTCAGCCGAGAAGCGATGACTAAAACATACATGAAACGATTTTAGCTATATATTTCTAAAATGGATAATACTCTAGAGAATTTTAAACAATTGAAATTTCAACTAGGAGTCAAATACGAAAAACCTGATCAGGGCCGGATATATTCAAATAAGGTTAACACTAAAAGGGTATTCTAAATCAGGCCCAGAACATGGCCACATCAGATTGCCCTAATAGGGATTGCCCTTGCAGGACTGATGAGGCCCTGATCACACCCTGACTGTAATCAGGTTTCCCTAACTAAGTTCTGCTCGGGTCACTGTCAAATTGACATATCACTGGAACAACAATAATGTATCAAATAAGTTAAGTTTATACTATACAAATTACATTGAATCTTATATATTAATACGCTAAAAGAAAGCTTTGTACATCCTAAGCCTTTTTTATTCGAATTTTGATTCATTTCAAATTTTCACTGCTAACCGATATTAGTGTAACGTAGATTTTAAAGATTTTTGGGATTTTTCGGATCATAAATAAAAAAGTTATAGACGAATTAAAATGTATTTTTGAATTTAACGGCCTCCCACATACAATATGAAATGGACTTGCCCAAATCATATATTTTTTTTCACAAAAATTTGTTATTCTTTTATACATTTTATTTTAGTCTTCTTATGTACATTGATGTGAATGCATGTGAAAATTTTTTTCTGTTTTTATATTTTTTTTCACAAAAACGATACGATTTATTCTTTTATACATTGTAATTTGTATTTTATTTTAGTCTTCTTATAAATACTAGTTTTTGCGTAGACATTTTGTTGACGTAGAAGCATTGATTTCAAAAAGTGGTAATGAGAAATGCTAGCATATAATTTTTAATTTTTCTTTTTAAATATATGAATGAAAAATAATCAGAACTCTAGCTGATCAGTTCGGATATATGAAAAATTAGCGATCAAATAAGTTTTCAAGTAAACGTATTTGATCTCTAACTTATTTGATCGCTAATTTTTCATATATCCGAACTTTCCAGTTGTGTCAAGCATGCGCAATGTGCGTAGGACGAGGGTTCTTCTAGTGGCTTATCAGCTTTTGGTATAAGCACAAGGCGTTGGCGCTTCCATCCCGCTGGCAATATCCCTTTTTTCAGGAACGCAGTGTAGGTATTTTCGAATATCATCGGCTTCTTCTTTATCTCTGTTTTTAAAATGATATTTGCGATGCCGGCTAGACCAGATGTACTATTAACGGCCAACAATATGAGCAACGCGTTTGGGACCTCTTCGATAGTGACAGCCGAAATTGAGTTATCCTCAATTTGCAGCTCACGAGGTCTCCCTCCCTCAGTCACTGTGCTCTGGAGAAAGGTCTGGCCTTGCAACCATTATATCTGGGCACCCTGATGCAGCTGATTGAACATCCTTTAGTTTAGTGAGTACAATTTTATACATACTTCCCCATAGGTTATTCTGAACTTCACCTATACAAGGCTGGAATGATCTGCTCTTACTATTAGCGATTGCTTTTCGCAATTCTTTCCGCTTTTTCTGATAAGATCTGTCAAACTGCTCATAGTGCTCATGCTTCGTTTAAATTTCCTTCTGAGTTTGAGGCTTTGTTTCCTTAAACGAGCAATATTATCAGTCCAACAGAATACAGGTGCTTTTAAGATTTTTTGCAACAAATTTTGCACCTATCTTAGCACCACTCGCCGGTATTGGCATATATTCAACAATCTAGTCCAGCTTTTCCGTTTCCAACTCTTTGATTTTCCACCTATTTTGCTGAGCCTTCCGCTTGACTTGGCTCCTTTCAAACCGCTGTGGTGGCTGGGTTTTAAGTATAATAGAACGATGGTTACTATATGTGTACAAGTCAGACATCCTCCATTTTGCTCCTCTCGAGAGTATCCCACATGCAAAACTGATATCTATAATTAAGACTGCTTCTCCTTTATTAAAAGTCTCCGTAGTACCATGGTTGAGGAATACCAGATCAAGTCGTCTGTTGTTAGTCGGTCAAGTATCTCTTCAAATTCGTTCAGTGATGTGCTATGAGGAATGTAGCAGCTATAGAACCCTCATGCTGAGGGCCAAATCTGCGATCAAAAGGAAGAGGATTGCAGAGGTTCTATATTATTCGCAAATCAATGCGTTTCGCTTAGGCTCAACAGGAAGCGTATTTTTCTTACGTCTTCTCGCGGGTCGCCATTCCGTTGCGGATACTATCATAGGGATCACGTTTTTGTTCATAGGCTCGACCTGCTGTTGTCTCGATTTGATCACGTTCTGCACGGCTCTTAATCTAGGTTCTTTCAAGATCCTGTTGGCCGACAGAATGACAGTGGATTGTTCAGTTCGGACTCAGTTTTGGCATTCAATTTTGTTGAAATGTAATGTTTATATGTAGTAATTTTGTAATTTCCAGTCTGTCACTGCCGGTTAAATAACTTGTTTTATTCTTTTAAAGATCACAAAAGCCACAGTTATGAAGTGTTTTTGACGAATCTGGTAAAATGTTTCAGTTAACATGAGATAAAGAAATTTGCCTTTGAGGTGTCTTTTACAAAACGGTCGGTGTCCATCAAACGATTGCTGATGTTTAAACTTGCCAATATTTATCGACATTTTAATAAACCTCCACCAAGCTAATAATAACTTTTTGGTGACTATTAATAAAGTTTGTTTTAATATGTGTTTTTGTAATTTCGCGTTTTTTATTATTATTTATATTTTATAAAACGTAAAGTAAGTTATGTGTTTCACTCTACCTTATTCAGTAGCTAATTAGTTTTTAATCTTACGGGAAGTTCTTGTCGAGACTTCTTAGGTCATCCCACTAGTTATAATTTTTTTTGTTGAGTAGTACCGCTAATGCTTATTAAGACCTCCGATCTCCCGGACATAAGATAGACGTTTTTGGTGGTTTACTCTAGTACCATCGCACCCTGTGATGTTCCGTCAGACCTTAGGTCCTTCGCGCAGTCAAGACTTTACAAAATAATGCTCATCAAATTGTTTTTACATTTTCTTCGGTTTTATTGGCGTGCAAAACAAAACGAGTGATCCATTTATCAAATGTATTAAAACAAGATACCGAGTGAAGAGATTATGACAGTAATTAAAAAAAAAGCAGATCAGCTAGTTAAAGGATGAAGAGAAACAGCAATAATTTCCGATTCTATTGATATCAGAAGGGTATCAGTAGCCACTCACCTACTGATAAAGACTTTTGTTTGTTTGTTTAGATTAGTTTTATAGTTAAATGATGAGTTAAATTAATTAATATAGGGAGAGTTGCAACACAGCTCACCGACCTAGAAAACCTGGGCTGGATATTTAGGCCAAGCGGTTTTCGGTAGTTTAGTTTGCTCTAAATTTTTTTTGTGGTTGAGGTCGGTTGGCTGCTCTCGCTCAAAATGAGCTAGCGCCTGGGTGACGTTGCGTGTGTGACCAATTTGTGAACAACCATTTGTGTTAACCTCGTTTCCTACTAAGTGTTCCTCGCAAATATTTCTTTACTGTTTGTGCTCAATTTAAAGTACATTTGTTTATTTTAATTTGCAAAATGTTTATTTAGTTTATATTTTTAGGAAAATAAAACAATACTCAGCATCTTTTCCTAGTTATAGCACTGCGTAGAACGAAATTAAAAAATTGCAAAACAAATTAAGTACAAAACTTCCAAAACACCTGTGCCAACACCAATAAAAAAAGTGGATAATTATTCGCATTAAAATTAATATTTTTTTGTGCTATATACACATACTTTTACCTAATAAATTTTATTTCTATAAGACTACAACCACAATTTTTTTCTCACAGTACATATATTTTTTTTTCAAATGTAATAATTTCATTTATTAAATATAAAATGCTAATAAATAGAGAAAGTGTTGTTCTATCTTATAATCAATATTTATTGATTAACAACAGACATCGTCTAACCAATCATTATCTCAATAAAAAGTATAAAATAAAAACATGTATGATGGTAAAAGACTCTCGTACAATAAATTAACTTTAATTACAATAATTTAATCGCAACTATAAAAAATAAAAAAGATGTACACATTCGTCGCTTTAATAATGAAATGACGTATACGCAAAAGTATAGTTTCGAGATATTTGAGTTTAAAGTTTGATGTGCGCATGCATTTGCATGGACGTTAATTTATAATTTATTAATTCTTACCCCCAGTCATAAAATAATTCGAAAATGTAAAAACGCCAATTCAAAGATACCCTTATGGGGAATGCAGCGCACCTATAATATAAAAACAACGTATAAATAGCATACGTTGTTTCATTATTAAGGCGACGATATGAAGTAAATAAGTGGCAATTATAAGAAGCTTTTAAAGCAAATTTATGCTAGTAGTTATTTGCAAAACTATCTATTTTAGCTTACCACTTCACATGGTATCATAAAGATGTTTACTTTTCTTTATACGTCGCTGATGAGGCAGGTTCGAATCCCACTCCGAAACATGTTTAAGAGAAAAATGGAGTTTAATTCCTGAGAAAAATGGAGGTTTTACCTGAGAAAAAAACCTAAAGGGAAGCCCAAAATATGCAACGTGCTGAAGTTTGGGGTTAATCGAACAACGGGTCTAGGAATGGCCGCGTATTTGGTGGATGTTTTATTTTTAAATAGAAAATATTTTAAGATTGCTGGAGTTTTCGCATTTATGGCCAAGTTTATGTAGTAATCGTTTTATTTTGACTAATTTCGATTACATGTATATCCAGAGCTTCCTTCAAGCATATTTTTTCAATTTCTTTTTGACAAAAATATCGACCAAAATATTACAAAATTGCCAAGTGGCCTGTGCTTTTTGATATCCAGAAAAATGAGTTGTCACAAATTTTGGTGAATGACATATAAACTGAATGGTGAGATTGCAACATGCACCGCTCCCTGAAGTTTGAGCTTAATTGAACTACGGGTCTAGGAATAGCCGCATATTTGGTGGATGTTTACGTTTTAAATAGAAAATTGGAGTTTGCTGGAGCTTTTCCGATTTTTGGCCAGGTTTATGTAGTAATAGTTTTATTTTGACTAATTTAAATTACATGGATATCCAGAGCTTCCTTCAAGCATATTTTTTCAATTTTTTTTGGACAAAAATACCGACCAAAATTTTACAAAATTGCCAAGTGGTTAGCCTGTGCTTTTTGAAATCCACATAAATCAGTTGTTCAAATCTTGGTGAATGACATATAAACTGAATGGTGAGATCAAAATATGCACCGTTTATCAATTTGAGCTTAATCAAACAATTATTCAAGGAATGGCAACGTATTTAGTGGAAGTTATCGTTTTGTATAGAAAATTTGAGATTGCCGGAGCTTTTCCGAATTACGGCCAGGCTAATGAAGCAACCGTATTTTTTTCGATTACATGCATATCCAGAGCTTCCTTCCAGCATATTTTTTGAATTTTTTAAATAAAAATATCGACCAATATATTGAAAATAGCCTAATGGTTAGCCTGTGCTTTTTGAAATCCTCATAAATGAATTGTCCAAATTTAAGTGAATGACATATAAACTAAAAGGCGAGATCGAAACATGGACCGTCCATCAATTTGAGCTTAATCAAACAACGGGTCTAGGAAAGGCCACATATTTAGTGGAAGTTTTCGTTTTGTATAGAAAATTTGAGATTGCTGAAGCTTTTCCGATTTATGGACAGATTTATGTAGTAATCGTTTTTTTTCGATTACATGGATATCCACAACTTCCTTCCAGTATATTTTTTCAATTTTTTTTTGGACAAAAATCTCGATCAATATTTTGAAAATTGCCAAGTGGTTAGCCTGTGCTTTTGAAATCCACATAAAAGAGTTGTCCAAATCTTAGTGCATGACATATAAACTAAAAGGCGAGATCCAAACTTGGACCGTCCATCAATTTGAGCTTAATCAAACAACGGGTCTCGGAATGGCCACATATTTAGTGGAAGTTTTCGTTTTTTATAGAAAATTTAAGATTGCTGGAGCTTTTCCAATGTATGGCCAGGTTAATGGAGTAATCGTTTTTTTTTATTACATATCCCTGTGTGGTACCGAGTGGTAGAATAGTACCAAAGTATCTCCCTGCTAGTAGTAAAAGGCGACTAAATGGTTTGAGAAAATCAAATGCACACATTGAGAACAACTTGAGGTGACTCCGGGACACCGTTAATACCTTTAGGACTATCCCATTGGTAAAATATACTAGCCTATGGGTTGCCATAACTGGAGAACACCGGTGGATGTAAAAGTGAAGACGAATCAATTGGCGTAGTATGTGGGTGTCAAACCTTTTACCATTTTTATTCAAACAGATTTAAAAGAATGGATTTCTTTATGGAAATGATGGTTGAAATGAATGACACTACCCCACTGGGCACTACACCTGTGATAAGTGATCCTGGGACTTGTGGTCTTTGGACTTCACGGGACAGAACTCGAAACATTCCGAGGGCGAACAAAATAAAGCAATTTAGAAGAAGAATAGGATCGTGGAACGTAGGAAGTATGAACAAAAAAAGTTACCAGCTAGACGAAGTGATGACCAGAAGAAAGATTGATATACTGCGTGTACAAGAGACTAAATGGAAAAATCTGGGCAACAAATCTAGTTTCTAAGACACCAGAACAAAAATATTTAAAATACACTATCATGGCTTAGAAAATCATCGTAATGGGGTTGGTGTGATAATGTCAAAAGAGCTACAGGACTCCATTAACAAAGTGAGCGACCGTACAAGCGACCGAACATTAACAAAGTGAGCGACCGTATTATGAATGTTAAGATGGTGCTTAACAAAAGTATATGGAACATAAGCGCTTATGCACCACAGACAGGGTGCTCTGATACTGAAAAAGAGATATTTTGGAGGGATATGGAAAACTTGTTAAAAGCTATACCACCAAACGAGATGGTTCTCAGGGGCTCTGATCTTAATGGGCATGTAGGGGCTGAAACTGAGGAGACGGAAATGAACAAGGAGATGCTATATTACTGTTGTTAAAATCCAACGATTAAGCCATACTTAACACTTGTTTCAAGAAACAAAAACGTCATCTAGTCACCTGCAGTAGTGGTGGCAAAAAAAGAGCCATGAAAAGATTTGTTAAGGATTGTAAAGTTATTATTGGTGAAGACGTCGTGGAACAGCATCGTTTATTGTTGACAGAACTTCATGTTGATGGCAAACGAAACGAGAAAGCTACCTCAATAATAACACCAAAGATCAAATGGCATAAACTGAACACTCTTGAAGGATTACAATTCGTGAAAGAAATGCAGCAAAGGTTAATGAACATCGTTGGTACGGAGGCTGAACTGGATGCCGACGAGATGTGGCAGTCATTTCAGGATGGATGCATAATCAAAGCGAAGGAGATGGTTTCAAAAGGATGACTTAACATCAGAATAGAATCATGGTTTTGGAAGAGCCAAGAAGTGAAGGATGCCGTAAAGAACATGAAGGCGACATACCAGGCATGGTCGAAGTGCAGTAATGAAGATAAAGTTGAAAAACAAAGGCTAAAACAGCTAAAGCTCGAAGAAAAGATGCATGCGGCCAAAATCGTAGCAGTTTCAAAAGCAGTTGAGTGTCAAAAATTGTATGAAGATCTAGAGTCACCTGATGGATGTAACATGATTTATAAGATAGCGGCACAAATGTGATTTAACACAAGACCAATCATCTCGTCGAAATTCAAAGAGGTTGAAGACGCGGTGAAACAAATGAAACGAGGATGTGCAACAGGACCGGGTGAAATATCGTTGAAAATGTGGAAGGTTTTTGGTGCGATTGCAATCATATTCATTTGTATTTCATTCAACAAAATCAAGAATGGGGACCCAATGTCAAAGGATTTTCGTTTTAGTTTAGTTTTCTTTTACCTTTTTTCTAAAGGAAAGCGAGACTCGAGAAAGTGTGAAAACCACAGAGGAGTGAAGTTGCTATCGCACACCAAGAAGATATACGAACGCGTCGTTAACAACATAATATTACCATTGTTACACCTAAAATACATCCCAGATAATGTGGCTTCATGCCTGGTAAATTAACAGCAGATGCAATTCAAACAGTGCGAATAATGACTGAAAAATTCAGAGACGCAGCCAAGGACATCCACATGATATTTATTGATTTAGCAAAGGCTTTTGATTGTGTTCCTTGTGATTTGACCTGGACAGCTTTGCGAAGTTACGGGGTTCCAGAAATCTATGTAAAATTAATAATCGATATTTATCATGAAGTTGTTACAAAAATTCGGTGCTCAACAGGTAATTCTTATTCCTTTCCAGTTGAGTACATCAGGTTGAAGTACATCAGAGGAGTATGCTCAAGAATCTTGTTAATTACTTGATTGGTAACATCATTAGGGAATTGGGGCTTAGTGTGCTCTTGCTGAGGATGTTGGACTGGCAAGTTGCCGGATTGATGGAGTTATTCAACCTTTGGAAATCTTAATTGGAAAATAATGGCCTTAAGATCAGCGAGTCAAAAACCGAGTATTTATACTTGCCATTCAGCGATCCAAATACTCCCCGGCCAGATGCTCCCCGGCCAGATATTATAAATGCTCCCCGGCCAGAATCAACAACAGAGTCATGTCTAAATGTACAAGCTTCAAATACTTGGGGTCAGTTCTCTCCAAAGACGGCAGTTATAGCGCAGACGTGAAACATAGAATAATTGTGGATTGGCTGAAATGGCAACAAAATTCGCCAATATTTTGCGACAAGAGAATGCCAAACAAACTCAAACGGAAACTGCACTCAACCGTTGTGAGACCAGCAGTAACTTACGGCGCAAAGTGTTGGACAATGCGGCAATGGCAAGTATGAACAAGATATTAATACTGCGGAGATGAAGATAATGAGGCTATCGATGTGAGTCACAAAACTTGGGCATATAAAGAGCGAGTGCATAAAAAGATCCATGCATGTTGAAGATTCTATCGCAGAGAAACTGAAAAGAGAACGACATCGTTTGAAGAAGTGTATGTAGCTTATGACACCAATGTAGCCAAACAGATGTTAGATCTTGAGATACCTTAAGTGAGAAAACGGGAAGACCAAAGAACAGTTGGGTTGGGCATGATGAAAGAAATTCAAAGAAACTCTTCTCTATCAACATCAGAAAGAGAGAAGAGAGTCAATTCAAGGATGATACTATGTTCCACGTTAAACGTCAACCTTGAAGGTCACTGACCTGCAACCAGGAACATTTTATTTGATTGTAGTCGTTAAGTGAAATAAAGGCAAGGAAGAAGAAGAAGGATATCCAGAGCTTCCTTCCAGCATATTTTTTTGGACAAAAATTTTGACTAATATTTTGTCAAATAGCCAAGTTAAACTGTGCTTTTTGAAATCCAGAGAAATAATAAAATAGTGACTGCTCAAGAATTGTCGGTTTATGAACAGTGTTACCTCTCAAATTTTTGATTTTAACTTACAACGCGTTTTTTAAATGGCAGGATTTTTTTTGTATAAATATTAGACCTAATTCTTAAATAAATGCTGCGACATATGGAAAGCATGATTAAAATGGCCTAATATATACACGTCCTTCTCTACTCAAAAATTATGTTTAGAATATATGATTAGGATAAACAACCAACAGGCATGTGACTCCATATATACTCTCCAACAAAAATTATATTTTATCTTCATCTATTCATGGACATCGCACCAAAATTGATCAAAGTACATATTCTCTTAATATTTTGATTAATCATTTATGATCGTTATTTTATTCATCTTATGAAACCTCAAATCGATTATATACTAAAATGGAAACACTTAACTTAATATGCATTCATACAAAATTATCTGTTAAACTTAATCTAAAGAAAATATTAATTGAGTTCAAGAAGTTTTAGTAGTCTTGTTGTAGAGTTACAGTTAACAAATTGAAAAAGGCTTGAGGGGAGTTTTAACCTTACAAGCTAATTCAGTTACATTTTTAATTTTTCTGTTTTCATTTTTTTGAGTTTAAATTATAATTAATTGTTTCGTAAATCATAAATTGAAAAACTAAGATTCACTTTAGCTAGATTTTTTCCTAATGTTCTTTACGGTTGTTGATAGTCACCGCACCTTAATTTATAGGATAAATAGACATTTTCTATTATTGTCGATCATTGGTTCGAGAAATTTTTTAATCATAAAAACGATACGCAATATTAAAACTTTAAAATAAAAATGCTCATCGGTTTACTATACCCCTTCTCTAAGATGTTTTAAATTAATTCACTTGACTTGAATAAAAGTTTTTTCAACCGTCTTAAAACTCACAAAAAATTAATCAACTAATTCACAACCTTGACCAGTCTTAAAAAATGCTTTGACCTAATGATTTTATTTTCGTTTTGTTTTGTGTTTCATTTCATTTGGTGTTTTTTTTTTAAATTAAAAATGGACTTTTGATAGTTTTATATGGAAAAAATTAATAGAGATATAAACATTTTTTTTCTGTAAATGATTTAGGAATGTGAAACAACGTGATTACATAAATGGGTAATCCTATTAATTATACCATACGAGTATAGTTGATGTAGTAAGCGGTGGTTAAAATTTGGATTTAAATCCTCTTAAAACCTCCATTTAGATACACCATACACCTAACACCTTACCTTAACTGAATTATTTTCTCAAACTGAAAATTTAAAAAAAATTGTAACCAAAACACAACAAACAATTTTTCATTTTAATCTAAAAATTTGTTTTTTAATTTTCATGATTTTATTGCACAAAATGGCGGAATTTTACAAACAAACTTTTTTAGGACATAAAAACAGAAAAAAACTTTTTTTTAAAAATTATATTATAAGAAAATGACTTTTTATCTTTTATTATATAATATATATATATTATTATAACTATCATTACCAATTAGGTAATTCCTATTAATATATTATTTTTAATTAATTTAAATAGTATTTTTGTTTTTTTAATTATTGTACATAAAAATTAGATAACTTGTAATGCTATTTTAAAAAAAAAATGTATACTGTTTTTGTTATATCTTGACACTAAATTGGTGATTGAATTTTAAACATTTTTGATTGTTTTTATTGACAAAACATTTAAACTTTTATTTATTTAATCAAATTTCTCAAAATAAAAGAAATTAAATAAATCATTTTTGTTACTTAATTATAATTAAATACATTTTATATTTCATATTAAACTAATTAAATTTACAACAAATCAATAAAAAACAAAAATAAAACAAATCAAAAGACAGACAGCTAAACAACTTGTACGGTAGCAAATGCACTAAATGTAACTTTTTTAGGAAATTCAGGACCAGCTGAACCTCTAGTTTTAATGACAGGCTTTAATGGTGGACGTGGTTTTGATGACATCAAACCAGCTGATGCAGCTAACTCACGTAATTTATGCGATAAACCTGTTCCACTATTATGTTGTGGTTTATGTACCGGCTGATATTGTGCTTGTTGTATTTGATGTGATTGATGTTGTGTCTTTGTCGTTACTGGCGTTACATATCTATAAAGAAAAAAGAAAAAATTATTTGTAAATTTTATTAATTTTTTTTTCTAAATTTTCTAAATATTTAAAAAAATCTCCTTGCACTTGGCAGAATAAATTGGAACAAATTTACAGAAATAGAATTTGATGCAATACACGGCCAGAAATAGATGAACTGAAAATTATGGCGATGGTCAGTGAGAGGTGAATTTCTATAAAGGATTTCGAAACAATAAAAAATTACCACAAAATATATAAATTTAATAGAAAAAAAGTCAGGCATGTGCGAATATAATTCGCTCGCTAAGTGTTCCGTGTATGTAATATTTGAGAAAAAAATAGTTTTTGTTAGTATAAATTCACGTTTATTTGAAATTATAACTAGTAAAAAAATTTCAGTATCAATTTAGCGAAATCCCTACACCCGTGAATTTTTAAAAACTTTTTCTTTTGTAATGTTCTTAGATAGGCGGGGGAAACAAAAAAAATTTAACATTTTTTAAAATACATCGAAAACTGTGCTTTCAAAAATTACAAAAAATGCTGATTTGCACTACAAAAAAAATCACCTTTCATATGACACCCCTCCCCCCCCCCACCTACATGCCACGATCGAAAATATGTTTTTTTTTAATTTCTACTTCCAATGAACATTTGAAATTATAACAAGCAAAATAAAATTTTGGTTTCGATTTTGCAAAATCCCTACACCCATAAATTTTTTTAAATTTTACTTCGGTCTGAAAGACCTAAGTATTACATCCATGAGCCAAAAGTGAAATTCTTACCCCCACTTTTTTGGTATTTCTCGACGTTTAAGGATCTACTGATTCTAAAAAAGCAACAAAAAAATGTATGTCTGTCTGTCGTATGTCTTACCTACGCTGCAGGGAAAACCGCTGGAGGGATTTCAAAATTTTTTTTCTTCTAAAAATAGGTATACTCAAGGGACAGGTCCGAAAGGACGCTGTGTTCGATAACTGTACCGGAAGTGTGTCAAAAAATCATTATGTGTGTCAAAAATAGCAAATTTTCATATTTTTGGCTTAAACAACGTTTATTTTAAGTGATTAGGAGTAGGAACATTAAATTTGAAGAAATCTTGATGGTCGGGATTGGTATGTGAGATCAAAAACTAGATTATTGCATTATTAGGTTGTCTTGTCAAAAAAATGTTGTCAAGTGTGTCAAAAGAAAGATTTTTATTTATTTTTTTACCTAATTTTTTGGAAAAAAAAAATAAAATTAATTGTTTGCTTGAAATGAAATTTTATTATTATTATTGAGAATTATGGCATTACAAGTTTGTCAAAAAAATGTTGTCAAGTGTGTCAAAAGATTTTTATTTACCCAATTTTTTGGAAAAAAATAAAATTGTTTGTTTGAAATGAAATTTTATTATTATTATTGAGAATTAAGGCATTATAAGTTTGTCAAAAAATGTTGTCAAGTGTGTCAAAAGAACGGTTTTTATTTATTTTTTACCCAATTTTTTAGAAAAAAATAAAATTAATAGTTTTTATGACATGATATTTTATTATTATTATTGAGAATTATGGCAATATAAATTTGTCAAAAAATAATGTCAAGTGTGTCAAAAAATGATTTCATTTATTTTTTAGCCAATTTTTTGGAAAAAAATGTAGCTATTTTTATGACGTAAATGTAATTTAAAATGAAATTGGACATGGAAGTTTTTGAATTTGTTATGGTTTTGAAATATTTTTGGAATTTTGAAAAAGTTTGTATTTTTGATTTTGTAATAATTTTTGCAATATTTTTAGAATTTCGGCAAAAGTTTTAATTTTTGATTTTGTAAGAATTTTTAAAATATTTTTAGAATTTTGAAAAAATTTTTGATATTATTATAATTTTTGGAATTTTGAAAAATGTTTCAATTTTTGATTTTGCAATATTTTTAGAATTTTGGAAAAAGTTTGAATTTTTAAGAATTTTGAAATATTATTGGAATTTAGAAAAAATTTAAATGTTTGATTTTATTCTAATTTTCGGAATATTTTTAGAATTTTGAAAAAGTTTGATTTTATTTAATTTAACAATATTTTTGGAATTCTGATTATAATTTTCCGGCAACGTATTGATGTTTTGTGTTAGTTTTGTAAGAAATTTTTAAACAGAGATAAAAAATACTGGTACTTTAACAAAGAGTTATGTTTGATGTACATCGCTGCCCAAAACTAAAAACCATGTCCTCATAAAAGTTTTTTGCCGAAAACTATATCAAAATCCTTAACCCAGACCGAAGTCTTGATATCTCAGAGCTGTGAAATTTCAGCCCCTCCATATTTTTGAATTACAACTCCGCGACAATATTACTTCGGTCTGAAAGACCTAAGTATTACATTCATGAGCTAAAAGTGAAATTCTTAACCCCACTTTTTTTGGCATTTCTCGACGTTTTAGGACCTAATGATACTAAAAAAGCAAAAAAAAAATGTGTGTCTGTCTGTCGGCCGTCCGTCCGGCCGTCACAACCGACGAAATCTAGAAAACGGACGGATTTCAAAATTTTTTTTCGTTCTAAAAATAGGTATACTCAATGGGAAGAGCCGAAAGGACGATGTGTTCGACAACTGTACCGGAAGTGTGTCAAAACAATCGTCAAGTGTGTCAAAACAAGGAAATTTGCATATTTTTTGCTTAAAAAACGTTCATTTTAAGTGATTACGAGTAGGAAGATTGAATTTGGAGAAATTTTGATGGTCGGGATTGGTATGTGAGACCAAAATCTAGATTATTGCATTATAAGTTTGTCAAAAAAATGTTGTCAAGTGTGTCAAAAGAAAGATTTTTATTTATTTTTTTACCCAATTTTTCGGAACAAAAAAAATAGAATTAATTATTTGTTTCAAATGAAATTTTATTATTGTTATTGAGAATTATGGCATTATAAGTTTGTCAAAAAAAAGTTGTCAAGTGTGTCAAAAGTTGTCAAGTGTGTCAAAAAAATGTAGCTGTTTTTATGACGTAAATGTAATTGAAAATGAAATTGGACATGGAAATTTTTGAATTTGTTATAGTTTTTGAAATATTTTTGGAATTTTGAAAAAGTTTGTAATATTGGTTTTGTAATAATTTTTGCAATATTTTTAGAATTTTGGAAAAAATTTTAATTTTTGATTTTGTAAGAATTTTTGGAATATTTTTAGAAATTTGAAAAATTTATAATTTTTGATTTTATTATTTTGGAATTTTGAAAAAAGTTTCAATTTTTGATTTTGTAATAATTTTTGGAATATTTTTAGAATTTTGAAAAAAGTTTGATTTTATTTAATTTTTACGATATTTTTGGAGTTGTGAAAGAAATATGAAGTTGTGATTAATATTTTCTCGAAACGTTAAATGGAGAGGTTTTTGGGTAGTTTGCTGATTGTATCATCTTTTCACTAAATTATGTTAATTTAGTGAAAAGATGATGTAATTTATGATCTGTTATAATTTTCCGGCAACGTATTGATTTTAGTGTTAGTTTTGTAATGCATATCTATATTATTACGACCTTGATAATCTACACTGAATTTAAAATTAGATGCGTTTCCCAATTATATTAAAATTAGGTGTGCTTCCCAATTATAACAAAAAGTGGTTAATGAAATAATGAAAAATGTAAGGAATTCGTATTATAAAGGAAATATGGAAAAGTGTGTGTTGGTTAGGAAATTAGTCTTTACTGCTAGTTTTTTTTAGTTACAAAGAACTACTTTCCCATCGAACACCTTTATTCAGAACTCAAGGGTTCTTACCGCATGGTAGACCTTTTGTTCAACCGTTTCATGTTAGACATCATGTAATTTGGCGGTTATAACAAAAGTTTTCTTTCAGTGACATGCTCCATTACTAATAAACACACACGGAGCGCATGTAGAGCATTTGAAATAATTGGTAAAATATATTTGAAAATCCAAATTGACTTTATTTAAGATCTGCATAAAATCAAATAATCAGCAAATAATTGATAAATGAAATCAGTCAACATGACATAGTACGATAAAACAGTAAATTTTGGTGCGGTGTGCCTATTTTGTATCGCAAGTATGATGGTTCCAGAGTAGGTCATTGACAACTGTAACACCCAATAAACGAATGTTTTGACGTTCACCTAATTTTTCGCGACACATATCAAGCCGATTATCGCGAAAAATTGCAAGTGTTTAATTTAAACTCTCCAAAACTCTTTACCAATCCCTTTTAAATATTGACCTTCCATTCAATTTTCAAACTATCTGCGGTGACATGTTGTAACATCGAAATTTTCGATGTTCGATAAAGTATCGAAATTTTCAATAAATCGGCATGTTGTAACATTTTCAACCATCACTTTTTTCGATTCTCCTATTTTTCGATTCTTCGCACAAATGCTGCCAACGTAAAACATTTACTATCGAACGAAAAAGTTGTAACATACCAATTATATTTATTTTCGCTTCGATGATCACTATCGAAGCGAACGCAAGTGATGTTACAACATGTCACCGCTGGATTGATCAGCTAGAATGCTAATGATCTCTGTTATTCATATTTCCTAAATGGAAAAATTGAAATAGGCTCCTTCTATTCTCATTACGACTCTTTGAAATTATTCTTACTAATTCAAAAAATATTTACGCACACAAACTTTTTTATAGGCGTAGCAATGTACGCCGGGTCCTGCTAGCATGTAATAATTATATCGCTCATTCTATGGACTGGCTGGTCACTTATGTAAACAGTATTCAATCAAATATATCATTTAAAAATTCACCAAGAACTTTTGTTTTAATTAATAATACAGGTGGAAAACTTGTTAAAAGATGACGCTCTGGAGCATTAAGGGTTAAAAACCAAACAAAAATAAAAAGGGTGATTAGTAAGTTTAAATAAAGCTTTTATTAATATTATTTTTAATATAAATTTATGTTTAATATTAGTTTAATGAAATATTAGTAAAATTAATAATTGCTACGTATTACTTTTACAGTCATTGAGAACTGCCGACAGAAGCAAAAACTTAAAACCGTAAAATAACCGCGATTTTTTGTATTTTTCAAATATTGTAGGACTAATTTAAATTTTATAATTAGTTACTTAAAATCATTAAAATTAGCCTAGCCTTAACATCTATCAGCATTCCAAGCAACTTTTAAATACGTTTTTATATTTAATAAACATAACTGTACCGTACAAGGACAATTATTAAACATTTTTACTATTTATTAGTATTTACATAACTTAATTTTCAACACTATTGTCCTTGTTTGAATTGTTATTATCATTACTTTCAACATTACTTATAGTTGATACAAATATATATAGCTCCAGGGTGACGGTGACATGTAGTCACAAGATTTTACGTATCCATTAATCATCCAACTTGTCTACGTAATTTTCACTGCTGGTCAACAAAACGTCATACTTATTTATTTATTTATTTATTTATTTATTTAAATGTAATCTACAGGATTCTCTTCTCCCTAATGATTACCAAAAAGAACAACAATTCATTCACAACATGAAAAAAAAAAAAATAATAATAAACAAAAAAAAAAATAAGCTGCAGTCTAAAAATTGTAAAATTGTCCATTGACAAATAAATTAACATAAAAGAATTTCCATTGCTATACATTTTCTTATATAATTAGCTAGAGTCAATAAGAAAAAAAAAACAACAAATATTAAATTAAACTAACTAACATTAAAACATTATAGCTAATATAATTACATATAGCTACAGCGTTACCGTAACCCGAATACATAAGATTTTCATTATCCATAGATCATCAAACGCGTCTACGTAATTTTCCGACTGGCAGCTAATATAAATATATATCGCTACAGCGTGACGATGAAGCGAATATACAAGATTTTACTCATTCATAAATCGTCCAAAGCGTTTAAGTGATTTTCACTGCTGTGATCAAGCACGTCACACTTATTATAGTTAATACAAATATATATAATTACAGCGTGATCGAAATAATTTTAAATTCTAGGCCAAATAGCTTATATTAACACTGATAAATCATTTGTTAAAAGTCGCGGGTTTCACCCCAGGCATTCCTATTAACAAGATGCTATAATTTTTTTTAACATTAGGGCGGAAAATTATTGTGATAAAATTTTGTAATAGCATTAAATCAAGCTACAAAAAAAATCAAGCATTAATTTTACAAACTATGAAAAATAGCTAAGCTATAAATGTAACTGGGCTATTATTTTGAAAACGTACATTTTTTTGTTGATTTTTAAATTTTTGATTTTTAAAAAATCTGAAATTTTGATATATTGTTGGCATTGACAAAAGGAAAAAGCAATTTCTGCTTTTATTTTTTGAGTACTCTGAATCGGAGTTATGCGCGGTTGAATTTTGAGGCTTTTTCACGTAGTTTTTGGTAATGGTGGCAATGTTTTGTGAATAGGTGCCACAAATTTCATCCGACTTACGTATATTTTTGCAAGTAAAAAGGAAAATAATTGAATAATTGAAATAAGTAAGTTTAAAATTAATAACTTTTCTCTTTTCCGCTAGGCGGCGCGTAAAACCTTGGTTTACTTCAAAGCTCATATCTCAAAAAGTAGGCTTTTTTTTTTTGTTTTTCACAAGTTTTAAAGTAAACATATGTAGCTATGAAATTGAGAAATAAAAAGTCAGCAATTCAATATGGATTTTTTCTTACGATTTTTTAAAGTTTGGTATATGAAAAATTCACATGTGTTTTTTTATTAAGTTAATAATAATAAAGTTAAGTGGTAAAATAAAGGAATTTAAATTATTAAAAGGGTGTGTAAATGTTTATTCATTTTAAAAAATGTCTATTCAGCCCCTTTTTACTAATTATGATCTCATTAGAGGCTCATAATTTTAACATTTAAAATTTCTAATGACGCCCACAAACGGTTTTTGACCAAATTATACTTGCATCCAATCAAAATATATTAAATTGTACCTACCTAATTTTACCTGATTCTACCTATGTCAAAACTATTTCAAGGGTATATATATATTGATTGATTGGATTGCCTTATAATCAATTATATTCCAAAATATTTAGAAGACATAACGTTTAGAAAAGATAATAATAGAAATGCCTTTCAAATTGTGCTGTAACTTGTACGGTCTCAAAAATCATCAGCGGACATCAAAAAATGTGAAACTGGTCACACCAGCTGTTATTCAAAAAGCTGCGACCCTAAATTTTACTTTGCGTGATGACCAGTTTATATGTGAAACATGTGGCACTTATATCTATAAAAATAAGGTAAATTTAATTATTTTATTAAAATGAATAAAAATTCATATGCAACTAATATTTTCTATACAGCAGCTTTCATGTTCGGAAACTATCGATAGTGAAATTATTTCTATAAATCAGGATGTTGAAAATGTTCCAACGAACGAAAATATTCAAATACCTCCAGCATCTTTAGATCCATCACCAGTTTCGGTTGATACTATATCTCCACCAGTTCCTGAACTACTTAATGACATTTTAGAAGATATTAACAATGTTCTTGGAAGGTTAGCCGAATCTCCTATCAAACAAAATCATATTACAACAGGAAGTTATAAAAAAATTGCAAGTGTCACATCGGCAATAAGTCAAAGAATATTTCAAGTAGATTCAGTTAAAGTGTTATCACCAAACGAGGAATGTGAATATACATCATGGCTTATGAACCTTAAAAAAGAGTTTAAAGATGCCAGCTGTAAATCAAAACAAGTGTTTTTGTTGACAACTCTACCACGTAAATTTTGGTCAAATCAACGTATCCAGGATGAATTTAATGCATCAAGACGACTGGTAGAATTCGCCATGGATCTGTTGGAAACAGTAGGTCCTTACAGTTGGCCTCAAAGCAAACAAGTGCACAGTTTGTCACAAAATATAGTAAAACAAATTCAAACATACTTCTTATCAGAGGAAATTAGTAGAACAATGCCTGGCCTTAAAGATGTTGTTACTATTACAGAAGGATCGACAAAAATTAAGAAATCAAACCGGTTGGTGTTATGGACCCTCACCGACATCTACGAAATGTTCTTGGAAGAAAACAAAGAACTCAAGGATTCCACTGTTTTTTACCGGATAACACTACACCCGATAAAATAATTGCCAAAATGTTTTCTTTTTCTGATGATCATAAATATTTCAATTTAAAGGCAAAAAAAAATATATAAATTAATTTTTTAATGTATTTATTTATAATATTGATTAAATTATAATGTTTATAGGAAAAATATTTTTTTAATGTTTTTTTCTAATGTTAGTGTTGGTGATGTTGAAATTATAACAAAATCTTCTATCATTGGGATCTCCAATTCTTATTCTGAATAAAAACCTGTTTCTCAATCAGAAATACACAAAAAATGGTTCAAATTTATTGCAGGTGTAAAAATATGAAATGTTTAATTTATTAGATCCACATTTAGTACAGGATTATTAACTTAATAAAAAAACACATGTGAATTTTTCATATACCAAACTTTAAAAAATCGTAAGAAAAAATCCATATTGAATTGCTGAATTTTTATTTCTCAATTTCATAGCTGCATATGTTTACTTTAAAATTTGTGAAAAACAAAAAAAAAAAGCCTACTTTTTGAGATATGAGCTTTGAAGTAAACCAAGGTTTTACGCGCCGCCTAGCGGAAAAGAGAAAAGTTATTAATTTTAAACTTACTTATTTCAATTATTCAATTATTTTCCTTTTTACTTGCAAAAATATACGTAAGTCGGATGAAATTTGTGGCACCTATTCACAAAACATTGACACCATTACCAAAAACTACGTGAAAAAGCCTCAAAATTCAACCGCGCATAACTCCGATTCAGAGTACACAAAAAATAAAAGCAGAAATAACTTTTTTCCTTTCGTCAATACCAACAATATATCAAAATTTCAGATTTTTAAAAAATAGTTGTTTTTTTTTCGATGTACGTTTTCAAAATAATAGCCCAACTATAAACATATCTAAATCTTAACCTAACTTATTACTTATTAAAAATCGGTCGCTTGACTTTATTGAGAATATATCTTTTAAAATAACACCCACATTGTTTATATAAGATTTCCAATATGAATACCAACAAACTAAGCGGCAGCCCAAGTTTCAACACAACAAACGCAGTGTTAAGAAAAACATCAAATGTTACCAAGGAATTATCATCTGTGTGGTGAGAGTTATAAGCGTATGAGAAGTTTCTATGGAACAATTCATGCGAGTGTTTTATATTCCAATACGTTTCCAAACCCGCTTCAAAACATCTTCGTATTGTTTTATCAAGATCATGTTTGATATAATCACCATGTTTTTGAATACCATATCCATAAAAACCGGACAGGAAGGAACCATCTAGCTTTTTGTATAAAATGGTATTTCCATCACGATTCCATTTCGATGATATAAACTTTTCGGCTTCTGTGGATGGCATTGAAACTGCCAGTTTGTTAAATACTTCATCACTAGCCAAATGGTATATTGATGAACCAGTTGGGTAAAAGCTAGTTTGAGTACCATTGAAAAGTCGACTGAAGTCATGAAAGTCATCAATATAATTTACAAGAACGAAATTTCCGTTTTCGATGAACTCTTCACTGGTTCTCAATTCCGGTTCATAATTGATGGTCATTAAGTTTGAAATCATAAATGTTTGATAGCAAGTATTGTATATAAAATTCGTCCACAAAACCAGTAACAGCAGATATTTTTCTGAGATAAGTCTTGTAGTATATTGTATTGAAATTAACATTGCCGCTCCAAAAAACTCAAATATTATTTTAACCAATGGAAACTGAATATTTTTGTGGATTCTGTTGATAATCCATAAAGTGAATATTACTGTGATCAAAACTATTAGATATACTTCAATAGAAGTTGCGTTAAATGAATCAAATGAGTTCAAAAAATTTATGTCCCTTATACGCAATCTAGTTATAATGACTTCTGTTGTTAAATGGAGTGGTGTTGTCCATAAAAGCAAATATGAAGAATGAATAGAGTTTGTAGTTCTTTGTAGATTCATTGAAATGTTACAATTTTTTTCGACCAAAACTCGACTTGGTGATATATGTTTCATTTTTTCTATATAATACGATATATTTGATTTTGGTCGTATTTCGTAAGAAACATTGATTTGTTTACAAAATATATCAAGCAGCCATCCATCTAGGCCAACGAGTTTTTGATCCCATATATATGATCTCGGAAAATCATTTACAAATGCTACGGTCAAAGTTTTATCTGGATACTTTTCGTTATATTTATGAAATATGTCATGGAGCGTTAGTGATTTGTTGAAATCAAAAGGTTGTTGAAGCTTAATAGACGATCTAAATTCAATGTTCTGGTGGTTCATTGTTTTGAACATAAATATATAGGGTATCTTAAAATGCTCAATATTAAATCTTGTTAAAACTTGTTTTGTTAAATGAAATTCAGTTATACCAACAAATAAATATTTGAAATTTGATTGAAGGTGACGTTCATAAAATTCCGTAACAAAATGTAAAATATTCACAAACATTTCTGAGTTCATTATGAAAATCACATAATCCGGTGTCTTTGTGTTTTTTAAACTTAAACCAATATTCGGATTGTGAATAAAATTGTCCAAAAAGCTCTCGATTACGTGTGATAAATTGTATGATATTCTGACAGTTATGTGCTCCTTCAATCTCGGTAGAATAGATTGGGTGACGTCATTCGAAACCTGATCATCATCTATTTGAATTATATAAAGGTTTGTTGGCTCTTCACAATTAAGTAACGTAACTGTACGATCTACAATTATATCCTGATTGATTGTCACAATAAAACCCGCAACAAAAAGTGGCAAAACTATATAAACAAAATATATAAACATTTTTACCGAATGTTGAAGAGATAAATAGAGAAACTATCCGCACTGTTTAACAAACTTATAACTAATAACTTAAACCAGTTAAATTTTTAAACATTTAAAGATTTTATCGTTTACATTTCATATTTATTGATTGCTATACACAATACACTTACTTTTAAACTAATCTTAAAAACATTACCCGCCATACAATTAGTTTTATTCAATTAATTTTAATAGAAAATAAATGCGTTTTAAATTGAAACAATTATGTGTTGTATTACGCTGTACAATCAGTGAAATAAAATTATTATCGAAAGCCACGTTCGCTTTTGTCATTGCATTTAACCTTTGTCACGAAGGCACGTGTAAACCGTAAGTTATTTATTTATTGATTTATGCAGCTCAATATTTATATTCATATTTCGGCAAATTTCTAGTTTACATTAAAAAAAATATGAAGGCACCGAAATCTCAAAGCACTGAGATATATCAAGCCAGATGTATTTGTGGATGATTGTAAGGAACGAAGAACCAACAAAAATTAAACTCCTTGGAACTACTGTTTATTAAGAATTCCACAAAAAAGCTTTAAGAAGAGACTTTTTTCAAATAAAACAGAACACACAGAAGTATAGCACAAATACATTTACAAGCTATAAAATTGGTGACCTCATCGTGATCCTGTTCATGTTCATTTTCAAGAAACATATGAGAACAAGTGAGTACCTAAAATTTAAATAGTTTATTTTGTAGTAATTATTGTTGGCCCTGTTACGGTGCCACGTTGTAACTTTGGACCTTTGGTACTAATATGTTATGCTGGAAATTTTCCTAGCACGCCGGATATCTATTTATCCCCCCCGGTACAAACCCTTGAGATTGGGAATCTCTTATTTATCTAATTTATCTTGACATTCTAATATTTAATGTTTAAATTAAAATTAACATACATATTAATAATAAATACCTTAAGTTGTAGCTGTTGATTGATGTCATCAATATTCTGTTGCTTTAGGTTATTTGTTTGATTTTCCAATATCCCTTGAATAGCGTTTGACCTTTTAACTTCCCATTTATATATCTGCCTTTGAATCCATACGGTTTTAACAACCGGAAAAACCATCAAACAAACGATTGTCTCTAACTGTGGTAATAGCTTCGATCACTGTTATCCTTGCTATTCATACTTTCGATAACATCAGTGGATACTTTATCTTCATGTACTGCCACAATTTATAAAGCAGATTTCAGGAATTCTTAATTTATTTTGATGATGTTATAAGTAAACAATCATTAGTAATTTATCACTTGTATTTACTAAATCAATAACTTTTTTTTGCTTATTTATCAAACAAAATAGACATCCAAATCACACACTAATGAAAACAGTGTTAACTTTTTTTTGTATAAATTAAAGAAATTTCTTTTTAAAATCAAAATCAAATGTAATTATTATTTATTTTTGATAAGTTTTAGGTAATGTTTAATAACAAAACTGAATTGAAACTTTGCTTTTGAAAAGCCAAAAATGGAATGAATAATAATTTTTTCCAAATTAAAGATTGCAAAAAATGTGTTTTGCTTTTGACCTTTTCTAATCAATCGTGTAATATATCGAAATTCAGCAAATGATTAACAACGACGTCTGTTCATTAGTATTGGAAATAAAAATTTAGTACGTTCGTTGGCTTTTTATAATATATTCAAAATCAATTAGCAGTTAAGTTGGGAAAATTTTAAAAGTACTATTAATGTAAAAATGAACGGAAATTAATGTAATACATTTCTATTGAATTGAAAACAAAGAGGAATTTGATTTTATTATTGTTTTGCGATTATTGCGATCGTTACACCATGAATTCAAGGTAGAAACCAAGATTTTTACTCTTGAAATCACAAAAACGTCGCCATCCCCTCCATGACGGAAAACACCAAAGCACTATTAAACTTAAACTAATAATAGAAATTCTAATAACTAATAAAAAAAAATTACAATGACTAAGTAATATTAAATATAACACCTATTTAAACTCTAAAAACCGAGAATTAAATTTATAACTATAATAACTAATGATTAAGAATAGATGTTTAATTTATGACAACTAATGATTCTAACACTAAATTTAATTTTATAAAAAAAATATATTGAAAAACTTAGGCTTGGTATATAGGAAACAGACGCTAGAGATTTCGATGGTAAAACCCGCAAAATCATGACTCGCAATCACCAACAATAGTAAAACCAACTCTCAACAAAAAAAAAATGGAGCCAGTACGACGGAAATGTAAAAAGGATGAAAGCACAAAAACGAAAAAAAACAACGAACGCCCAATTCGAAAACATACAAGATTTTCTTGTAAAAACAAACTTTATAAAGGAACAAAAAAAACCACTGTCGCCGCTAATCTTTGCTGAATCTTTTACAAAAGTTCCTAAAATATTATATATGTAAAAGTATAATTTATTTATTTAATTTCAGATATACTGAAATATATATATATACCTAAAATTAGTTATTGACGATAGCACCCCTAAAATATATTTATTTATTTTTAAAAAAAATTGAAAAATAAAAAATATTCAGAAAGGATGTTTATTTATTGGATGCACCGTCCTAGCTCAAAATATTGATTTATTTTTAAAAAAAATAAAAATATTTATTTATATCTTGATGTCTTGCTTATTAAGAAAATTTATTTATTTAGCTACCTAAAATTATTTAGATTCTAAAAAAAATTATTTATTTACCTAAAATTATTTAATTACGAAAATTTAATTTATTTAATAAAAATTTTATTTATTTAATTTTTGAAAAATTTGTTTGATTTATTTTATTTTTATTTTTATTTACTAATTAGATAAGAGATTTCCAAAGTCAAGATTCGTCTGGAGACAATTTAAAAAGTAAGTATGGTTACAATATCCATTTCATTTAAATTTGAAATATCGCGTTCGCGAGCCCACTCCAACAATGCATGTGAGAACCTACTGGAAAAGCCCCTAACGACCAGATTCTACAGAACAGATCCTCCCCAACCTAATAAAACAATCACAACTGTCACGATTAGACACTAGGTCCATTTCTACTGACCCAGTTGTGCTTGTTTAACCTACAAATAAATTACAACTAAACCTAATGCGAAAGTTGTAGAACGCTCCCGAGCACCAGACTTCAAATCTTAAACTCTATGAAAAATTGTTCTATTGTAAAAGCTAAGTGGAAAGAAATGGTAAGTTTTTGAATTTGTATGAGGTGAAGCCTCTGATCCTGAAAGCAAAAGTACAATTGGTTCCTCGCTTCATTACACCGAAGAAGCCTCTGAGCAAAGAATGGTACTACTGGTTTGCACCTAAGTACAAACACAGCAACACCACTCCTCGTCCCTGAGGACTTCCTCGCCGAATGAAGAGAAGAAACCAATGTTCTTCGATCGCATAACCCCGATGGCCATAGGCGATCTAAGAACGACATTAATGTTAAGGGGATAAGCCCCATGGATGGCTTGTTAGGCCTACCGCTGGGAAAAGTGAATCAATAAACCTAAATAATATATAACCTATCCATAATCTAAATAATTTCCCACTTAAAAAGTGCTAAATCGAAACATGAAATACATAATATGTGTCAACAAAGTTTTACACGAAATTAATTAAATCTAATCTTCAGACTAGATAATAAATTGGTAATTTATATTATAAAAAAAATTACGATTATTTTAAATTCAAACCAAGCTTACTAATTTTTAAGTTATTACCTCTAATATATTTGTTCAGGTCAAATTTTCGCTTTACTTATTGTATTCAAAACAAACAACAAAAATAAATGTTAGCTAAAAATAATTATTTCTATATTTATCTTATTTTTTAAATTAATCGCAATAAAAAATAATTTTAAAAATGGTAATTAAAATGGACTCATACGAGATCTGTATACGTACATTAGCAGATCAATATGATGACAAATGTAGAGATATTGATTTGGATCCGCTCACTCTATAAAGTTGATGGGAATTAATTATTTTCAATTGTACTTCCATAAACATAGACCAACAATACTTTGAAAGCAGTGACGAAAGATTTAAACTTATACAAAACCGTTGAAAAGCTGTTTGGTCAATGTTAACCTTTATTACGTTAATAACATCCTAAAACTCATAAAAACATGACTTAACCACCAAAAAATTCTTTCGCCAAACGAATTGTATTGCAATAGGAGTCGTTTTGGCCAAAAATGAACATTATATTAGCCAAATAAAAATATTTCATCGTTTCCGTATAAGTTCAAAAGTTTATAGAACTGTAATGAGACATGTTCTATTGACATCCACTCCATAGTGTGAATAATACATAAATCAATACCTCGAAATTGTAACTCACATTAAACCAATGACGAACATGGGGATCGCGTATGAGTGCATTGAAAAAAGCTAGCTAAACATTTACTAAATCTAACCATAATCAAAAAAAACATACAATTAATTTCATATATAAATTAATTGCATCATCCAAAAATATGTACAATATATAAACAATTATATGTACAATATGTACATGGTAGCATAAAAAAATTTCAAAAAAAAACTGCTTCCCCAAAACGGTTTTCTTTTTTCCAAAATAAAAAAACAATTAGTATTACTAAAAGCAAATGACAGCACAAAAAACAATCTCCAAAAAAATTGCTGTCCCAAAACGGTTTTTTTCAAAATTAAAAAAAAAAAATTAGTCTTATATCAAAATTCAAAATATATAATTTCCTAATCAAAACCAAAACGAAACCAATAACTGGTTTATTTCAAGATAAACAAAAAGCTGATTGACAACCACGGCCCAAACCGGTTGCCACCACCCTATTACCAAAAAAAACCACAACTGGTTTATCCTAAAACTTACAAAGAGAAACGCGGAATTCTTTAAATTTTTGAAAATATAAATTTAGAGTACTTATGATAAATATTCACATGAACACCCTAGAAACTAAACCTTTATTTTTCCCTCTAGCTTTTCAACAAAATTTAGCCAAATAAACCGACGCGAAAATAAACTATATATAGATATTAATTAATCTAAATTGAAATGATCAATTAATATATAAATATATAAATATAATAATATAAAATGTTCCACAAAAAAAGTTTTTTTTCAAAAAAAAACCGGCTTGCCAATGCCCAAACTGGAAAATATTTATATATATATCTAAAAAAAAGCTAACGGGTCCCTGTTTCGGCGCCACGTTGTAGTAATTATTGTTGGCCCTGTTACGGTGCCACGTTGTAACTTTGGACCTTTGGTACTAATATGTTATGCTGGAAATTTTCCTAGCACGCCGGATATCTATTTATCCCCCCCGGTACAAACCCTTGAGATTGGGAATCTCTTATTTATCTAATTTATCTTGACATTCTAATATTTAATGTTTAAATTAAAATTAACATACATATTAATAATAAATACCTTAAGTTGTAGCTGTTGATTGATGTCATCAATATTCTGTTGCTTTAGGTTATTTGTTTGATTTTCCAATATCCCTTGAATAGCGTTTGACCTTTTAACTTCCCATTTATATATCTGCCTTTGAATCCATACGGTTTTAACAACCGGAAAAACCATCAAACAAACGATTGTCTCTAACTGTGGTAATAGCTTCGATCACTGTTATCCTTGCTATTCATACTTTCGATAACATCAGTGGATACTTTATCTTCATGTACTGCCACAATTTATAAAGCAGATTTCAGGAATTCTTAATTTATTTTGATGATGTTATAAGTAAACAATCATTAGTAATTTATCACTTGTATTTACTAAATCAATAACTTTTTTTTGCTTATTTATCAAACAAAATAGACATCCAAATCACACACTAATGAAAACAGTGTTAACTTTTTTTTGTATAAATTAAAGAAATTTCTTTTTAAAATCAAAATCAAATGTAATTATTATTTATTTTTGATAAGTTTTAGGTAATGTTTAATAACAAAACTGAATTGAAACTTTGCTTTTGAAAAGCCAAAAATGGAATGAATAATAATTTTTTCCAAATTAAAGATTGCAAAAAATGTGTTTTGCTTTTGACCTTTTCTAATCAATCGTGTAATATATCGAAATTCAGCAAATGATTAACAACGACGTCTGTTCATTAGTATTGGAAATAAAAATTTAGTACGTTCGTTGGCTTTTTATAATATATTCAAAATCAATTAGCAGTTAAGTTGGGAAAATTTTAAAAGTACTATTAATGTAAAAATGAACGGAAATTAATGTAATACATTTCTATTGAATTGAAAACAAAGAGGAATTTGATTTTATTATTGTTTTGCGATTATTGCGATCGTTACAATTTTTAATTTATAAAATTTTTTAAAAACTTTTGTGTTATTAAAATAATTTTTTTTGGTTTCCTGATTTTCGATCGTTTAAATTTAAAAATATGAATACTCCAACCAGTTCTCCCTCGCGGCCTGCATGTGAAGCACCTATGTTAATTACCTATCAGCAGTTGACTGATATTACTCCAGCAAACTTGTAGCCGTTTGCACGAAAACAAAAACAACACTTGGCATCGCGACAGATGCCACCACCTTGCTCCCAACCTTCAAAATTTGAGCCAGGTCACCCAACAAGCAAACTTTCTGCTCAATTTTGAGTTATGCCAGTTTAAGCTTTAATAAAGTATCGCTAAAGCTTCTAAATGGAAACTAGTTAAATTTTACTTCTATATAAAGTTTCGATAGAAATTCCACTTCCGAAAACTTCTAAAATACTTCTATATTTAATATTAGAAGCTTTACTGAAACTTATCTACACAACTCTAGATAAAGCTTCTGAAAAATGGTTATAGAAGTTGTAGCTAGTCATTAGGATTGAAGTAGTTTCGGTTGTAGCAGCTTAAAGTTCTTATAGAAGCACAGCGGTCAGTCTAAAAACTGCTTCAATATAAAGACTTTAGAAGTTTGACCGAGACTGATTTACGAAAATGAAATATGGTAAACTCACGGAAACTATGGTTTCTATTATTTCAACTATAGGAGCTTATTTGAAATTGAATATGCGACCGCCATTTTGTGTTTTTTTCGGAATAGTATTGTGCATTCGGCGGTTCTTACTTTTTGAATGAATTATTTAGACATATTTTGCACAATATAATATTATCTTTATTTAGAGTTTTGAAATAGCCAAAAAATCAACTCAAATAGAATCAACGTAGAATGAAGAAAATTTAATGGTTATTTGGCTAAGTTTTATAAATAATGATAAACGAATTTTCTTCAAACTTCTGAGGGCCAATTTCGTCAGGAAGAACTGTGGGGGTACAGAGTTTCACAATTTACTCACAGTAGTTAAATAATTTACAGCAAATGGATGGTGTGATATATCATTACTTAAGCATTGCAATTGTTTTATATTTATATAATATTCTTAAGAAGTAACTGCGTTCATCAGCACATTACATGTTGTTGTGACATTGGAAACCTATTGGGATTCCAATTACAACACTTTTTATGTAGAAAAATATATATTTTTCTAATAACGCTGTAAGTACGCTAAAGTTAATGATTAATAAATATAACCCCTTATTGTTGCTACGCTTAAAACCTTAGAATGAATAAAACAAATAGAACAAAGATTTGTAGATATTCCTTTTCAGAACATCAATAAAAAAAGAAACAAAATGTTTTAAGCCGAAAATCTCATATTATGATTTCATCGTTTAAAAACCTATTGAAATTAAAGGAAAAAGTAAGCCCCTGAATTATGCAATCTTTTCTACATCAAAATTAAAAAAGCAAATGGTTTGGTAGCCAAAGAACTTTTATAAAAGCGATTGTTATTGTAGCTACTACCAAACATATTTAGTTTCTCCTTAACATTTAAATTAACTAATTGGATAGCGTGTAAGACAACCGATCGAAGGACCCGAGTTTGAATCTTGATGCGACCATAAGCTAAAACTTAAATTAAAACATTAAATAATAAAACATAGCAATAACAATAATTACGTTAAAAAAAGTGTAGAAATGTAAAAAATAATGTATTATTTATATCACATTTTTTAATAGCTTCTATAAGACTTCTAAGGCTTGTTTAAAACGATCTATTAGAACCACTTTACCGAAGCTATAGCGTGTAAAAACCAGAAATTCAGCTTGATTCAACGCCCATTCCGCTTGAATAACAAAAGACCGTGCCGAAGCTATTTCCGAAGTCTTATACAAATCATAGCTTCGTTTAAGGCGGGGAAATTTCTCCAAATGGCCTTTATCGAAACCACTTAGAAGCTTTGAAGAAACTATGAAGGTGGGGAAACTAGTTTCGGTAAGCTTGTTAAGTGTTTTAAAAGAAGTTAGAATGCTAGTTAGGCAAGTTAAAGTGAGACATATTAAGTTCATTAAATTCAATGCTCCTTTATTAATTTTTTGAACAAAACCTAATTCTTTGGTTCAGGATTTTGGAACTTAAATTTTTAAGTTCAAATATTAGGTTGGAAATGACCAAATACTTGCATGCATTATGTGCACTCGATTCACGATTGAATACAAATTGGCACCGTTTGTCTTTAAGGAGATAGATGACACACTTTATACTTTCTTAAGGCGGAGGTAATAAAAATTTTCGGCGAGAGAGATAAGGCAACAGAGACAATTAACAATATTTTGCATAAATTAACTTTAGGTGATAAGAACCCTAAACAGTTGCTCATTGAATTCTGGATAAACGGTGATGATATCAACGATGGCATCATCAAACATCTTTGGATGGCACGTCTTTCTGAGAACATGCAGCTTGTTTTATCGTCATTTGGAAATGATTTGTCGTTAACGTTTTTGGAAAAAAGAACCGACATCCTTATGGAAACCTTATGTGAAAATCGCAAAGACAAGTTTTTGCAATGTACTTTCCATCTACATCTACTCAATCCACAAATTCAAACAAATCTCATCAGGCTGTTCCTCAACAGAATCAACACATTCATGAAATTCTTTCAAACTTTAAACTTACAAATGCTGAGTGAAATTCACTCTATAGTAAATGCTGGTTATAGATCACGTTCACGTTCATTCACTCCAGGTTTAAAGACAAAGCAAAAAACTGTGTCACTGAATATAATTATTTCATTACAATTTTAAATTGTGTGAAGTAATACAATCTATCGAGAAAAAAAAATCTTACATATCCCAAACTTTGTTTCTTCTTTTGTTTTGGACCATCCATTTATCTAAATAGCCAATAAAATTTTAGTGTACGTCTATGTGTGGGTGGGTGACCTTTCTGCATAGGATCTTGATGAAACTTTGGCAAATGATACAGATTCACTTGAAAATGGTAGATCTGGATTCATTTCAAATTGGCAATGTGACAAATGGAAGGAAGATTAATTTGGGAGATTTTCCATCCAGCACAATTGTATAGCTTACAATTACCGATCGATTGTCATGAAACGTTGGTAAAAGCTTTCAAGTAACACGAGAAAGATTTTATCAGCTTTTGGAGTACATTGGATAAAAGTTTGGGGGGGGTCGACCATACAACAGGTGGTTTTTTCCGCTATTTTTGTATGTATGGCAAGGAACTGATTGATTTTTGAGCGATAGTGAACAAAGTGGTGAGGGGTCCCCCGAGCACCTGTTTTTTTTAATATAATCTTATATATTAATACGCTAACTTTGTACTTTTTACAGCCTATGGATTTTTTATTCGAATTTTCACTCATTCCAAATTTTCACTGCTAACTGATATTAGTGTAACTTAGATCTGAGAGATTTTTGGGATTTTTCGGATCATAAATAAAAAAGTTATAGACGAATTATAATGTATTTCTGAATTCAACTGCCTCCCCTCAAATCAAATCAAATGGATCAAATGGAATCGTCCAAATCTTTTCTTTGTTTATAGTATTTTATATTTTCTTTTCAGTTCATGCATTGATTTAGGAGAGTGTAGAAGTTATTTTTCTTTGTTTTTAAATCTTATATATTAATACGTTGAATGTTGTGAGTGAATGATAATGGTATGAATGAGTTTATG
>OY856188.1:51380716-51449628 GCA_963693315.1 Diogma glabrata
TTTTCGAAAAATACAAAAAAATTATTTTGAACTACAAAAAAAATCACCTTCCATATGACACCCCACTTGTCCAAGTCAAAAATATTTTTTTTCAAAATTTCTACTCGCAACCCCCTCCAAAGAACGATTGAAATTATAACGACCAAAAAAAATTTTTCATTTTTTTATTGCCAAGCTCCTACAACCGTGAATTTTTTTTAAATTTTTTCTTTTGTAATGTTCGAAGATAAGTGGGGGGGACAAAACTAAAATTTCACTTTTTCTAAAATAAGTCCATTACTGTGCTTTCGAAAATTAGAAAAAAAACTGTTTTAGACTAGAAAAAAAATAACCTTTCATATGATACCCCCCACTTGACATGACCAAAAATATTTTGTTTTCGTAATTTTTACTCTCAACCCCCTCCAATGAACATTTGAAATTATAACAACCAAGGATTGGATTTTTGGATTTTTTTTGATTTTTTTAAACCAAACTCGATTCCTTAAAACAAACTTTTGTTTTACTATCTCCTTATCAATGTCCATAAAATATTGATAAAAAATAATATTCAAAATTTTCTTGTTGTCAGTAGGCGTGGACAAATACATTGAATAACTGTAAAAAATTTCAAGTTGATAGCACTTATAGTTTTTGAGAAAATCGATTATGTAGAAATTCGAACGGACACCGAAGTCTCACCAATAGGGTACCGTTTTTACTTTTTCAAAGTACGAAACCCTAAAAATGGTGTTATTGTATGATAAAAATCGAAAAAATTTTAGCAACGTTGACAAAGTAGATTTTAAGTAGACTCCACCGCTAGTTTTTTTTAAATATATGGTGCAATGAAAATCTTCTTTCCAGTGTAACCAAAAGATGAAAATATGACGATTAATTGCAAGTCTTAGAAAGAGAATTTCAATTTATTAAAGTTTTAAGAAAATATCTTTATGTTGCCTATTTAACTCAACGGGAAGTTCTTGGCGTGGCCGCTATGGTCACACCCTACCCTACTAGTTATCATTACTTTCAACAGTACTTATAGTTAATACAAATATATATAGCTCCAGCGTGACGGTGACGCATATTCACAAGATTTTGCGTATTCATAAATCATCCAAGTTGTCTACGTAATTTTCACTGCTGGCCAACGTCATACTTATAGTTAATACAATTACACACAGCTACAGCGTTACGGTGACGCGAATACATAAAATTTTCATTATCCATAGATCATCAATCGCGTCTACGCAATTTTCCCTACTGGCAGCTAATATAAATATACATCGCTACAGCGTGACGATGAAGCGATTAGATAAGATTTTATCCATTCATAAATCGTCCAAAGCGTTTACGTTATTTTCACTGCTGTGATCAAGCACGTCATACTTATAGTTAATACAAATATATATCGGTACAGCGTGACCGAAATCATTTTAAATTCTAGGCCATATAGCTTATATTAACACTGATAAATCATTTGTTAAAAGTTGCGATTTTTATCCAGGCCTTCCTATTAACAAGATGCCAAAATTATTTTTTAATATTGGGGCGGACAGTTATTTTTTAAAATTTTGTAATAGCATTAAATCAAGTTACATCGCTAGTATAAACAGAAATAAATATATTTTTGGAATAGCGTAAATTCAAATACGCGTAAAAAAATCAAGCATTAAATTTACAAACCATGAGAAATGGTTGAAACATAAATGTAAATATAAAAATATCTAAATCTTAACCTAACTTATTACTTATTAAAAGTCGGTCGCTTGACTTTATTGAGAATATATCTTTTAAAATAACACCCACATCGTTTATATAAGATTTCCAATATGAATACCAACAAACTAAGCGGCAGCCCAAGTTTCAACACAACAAACGCAGTGTTAAGAAAAACATCAAATGTTACCAAAGCATTATCATCTGTGTGTTGATAGCTATAAGCGTACGTGAAGTTTCTCTGGAACAATTCATGCGAGTGTTTTATATTCCAATACGTTTCCAAACCCGCTTCAAAACATCTTCGTATTGTTTTATCAAGATCATGTTTGATATAATCACCATGTCTTTGAATGCCATATCCATAAAAACCGGACAGGAAGGAACCATCTAGCTTTTTGTATAAAATGATATTTCCATCACGATTCCATTTCGATGATATAAACTTTTCGGCTTCTGTGGATGGCATTGAAACTGCCAGTTTGTTAAATACTTTGTCACTAGCCAAATAGTATATTGATGTACCAGTTGGGTAAAAGCTAGTTTTAGTACCATTAAAAATTCGTCTTAAGTCATAAAAGTCTTGATAATATTTTACAAGAATGAAATTGCCGTTCTCGATGAACTCTTTACTAGTTCTTAATTCCGGTTCATAATTGATGGTCATTAAGTTCGAAATCATAAATGTTTGATAGCAAGTATTGTATATAAAATTCATCCACAAAACCAGCAACAGCAGATATTTTTCTGAGATAAATCTTGTAGGATATTGTATTGAAATTAACATTGCCGCTCCAAAAAACTCAAAAATTATTTTAACCAATGGAAACTGAACATTTTTGTGGATTCTGTTGATAATCCATAAAGCAAATATTACTATGATTAAAACTGTTAAATAAACTTCAATAGCAGTTGCGTTAAATGAATCAAATGAGTTCAAAAAATTCGAGTCCCTTATACGCAATCTAGTTACAATGACTTCCGTTGACAAATGGAGTGGTGCTGTCCATATATGCGAATATACAAAAGGAGGAGAGTTTGCAGTTCTTTGTAGATTCATTGAAATGTTACAATTTTTTTCGACCAAAATTTGGCTTGGTGATATATGTTGCAATGTTTCTAAATAATTAGACAAATTTCTGTTTGATCGTATTTCGTAAGAGATATTGATTTGTTTACAAAATACATCAAGCAGCCATCCATCTATTCCAACGAGTTTTTGATCCCATATATATGATCTCGGAAAATCACCTACAAATGCTACGGTCAAAGTTTTATCTGGATACTTTTCGTTATATTTATGAAATATGTCATGGAGCGTTAGTGATTTGTTGAAATCAAAAGGTTGTTGAAGCTTAATAGACGATCTAAATTCAATGTTCTGGTGGTTCATTGTTTTGAACATAAATATGTAGGGTATCTTAAATTGCTCAATAAAACGCTGACGAGCTTGTTTTGTTAAATCAAACTCAGTTATACCAACAAATAAATATTTGAAATTTGATTGAAGGAGATGTTCATAAAACCCATTAACAAAAGGTAAAATATTCACTAACTTTTCTGAGTTCATGATGAAAACCACATAATCCGGTTTTTTTGTGTTTTTTAAATTTAAACCGATATTCGAATTGTGAATAAAATTGTCCAAAAAGCTCTCGATTACGTGTGATAAATTGTATGAGATTCTGACAGTTATGTGCTCCTTCAATCTCGGTAGAATAGATTGTGTGACGTCATCCGAAACCTGATCATCATCTATTTGAATTATATAAAGGTTCGTTGGCTCTTCACAATTTAGTAACGCAACTGTACGATCTACAATTATATCCTGATTGATTTGAATAAAACCCGCAACAAAAAGTGGCAGAACTATATAAACAAAATATATAAACATTTTTACCGAATGTTGAAGAGTTAAATAGAGAAACTATCCGCACTGTTTAACAAACTTATAACTAATAACTTAAACCAGTTTAATTGTTAAACATTAAAGGATTTTATCGTCTACATTTCATATTTATTGATTGCTATACAAATTACACTTAGGTACTTTTAAACTAATCTTAAAAACATTACCCGCCATACAATTAATTTTATTCAATTAATTTTAATAGAAAATAAATGCGTTTTAAATTGAAACAATTATGTGTTGTATTACGCTGTACAATCAGTGAAATAAAATTATTATCGAAAGCCACGTTCGCTTTTGTCATTGCATTTAACCTTTGTCACGAAGGCACGTGTAAACCGTAAGTTATTTATTTATTGATTTATGCAGCTCAATATTTATATTCATATTTCGGCAAATTTCTATTTTATATTAAAAAAATATGAAGGCGCCGAAATCTCAAAGCACTGAGATATATCAAGCCAGAAGTATTTGTGGATGATTGTAAGGAACGAAGAACCAACAAAAATTAAACTCATTGGAATTAACTGTTTATTAAGAATTCCCACAAAAAAGCTTTAAGAAGAGACTTTTTTCAACTAAAACAGAACACACAGAAGTATAGCACAAATACATTTACAAGCTATAAAATTGGTGACCCCATCGTGATCCTGTTCATGTTCATTTTCAAGAAACATATGAGTACAAGTGAGTACCTAAAATTTAGATAGTTTATTTTTAATTTATAAATTTTTTTAAAAACTTTTGTGTTATTAAAATAATTTTTTTGGTTTCCTGATTTTCGATCGTTTAAATTTAAAAATATGAATACTCCAACCAGTTCTCGCTCGCGGCCTGCATGTGAAGCACCTATGTTTATTACCCATCAGCAGTTGACTGATATTACTCCAGCAAACTTGTAGCCGTTTGCACGAAAACAAAAACAACACTTGGCATCGCGACAGATGCCACCACCTTGCTCACAACCTTCAAAATTTGAGTCAGGTCACCCAACAAGCAAACTTTCTGCTCAATTTTGAGTTATACCAGTTTAAGCTTTAATAAAGTATCGCTAAAGCTTCTAAATGGAAACTAGTTAAATTTTACTTCTATATAAAGTTTCGATAGAAATTCCACTTCCGAAAACTTCTAAAATACTTCTATATATAATATTAGAAGCTTTACTGAAACTTATGTACACAACTCTAGATAAAGCTTCTGAAAAAGGTTATAGAAGTTGTAGCTGTCATTAGGATTGAAGTAGTTTCAGTTGTAGCAGTTTAAAGTTCTTATAGAAGCACAGCGGTCAGTCTAAAAACTGCTTCAATATAAAGACTTTAGAAGTTTGACCGAGACTGATTTACGAAAATGAAATATGGTAAACTCACGGAAACTATGGTTTCTATTATTTCAACTATAGAAGCTTATTTGAAATTGAATCGCGACCACCATTTTGTGTTTTTTTCGGAATAGTATTGTGCATTCGGCGGTTTTACTTTTTGAATGAATTATTTAGACATATTTTGCACAATATAATATTATCTTTATTTAGAGTTTTGAAATAGCCAAAAAATCAAGTCAACTAGAATCAACAAGAGTAGAATGAAGAAAATTTAAAGGTTATTTGGCTTAGTTTTATAAATAATGATAAACAAATTTTCTTCAAACTTTTGAGGGCCAATTTCGTCAGGAAGAACTGAGGGGGTACAGAGTTTCACAATTTACTCACAGTAGTTAAACAATTTATAGCAAATGGATGGTGTGATATATTATTACTAAGCATTGCAATTGTTTTATATTTATATAATATTCTTAAGAAATAACTGCGTTCATCAGCACATTACATGTTGTTGTGACATTTGAAACCTATTGGAATTCCAATTACAACACTTTTTATCTAGAAATAAATATATTTTTCTAATAAAGCTGTAAGTACGCTAAATTTAATGATTAATAAATATAACCCCTTATTATTGCTACACCTAAAACCTTGGAATCAATAAAACAAATAGAACAAAGATTTGTAGATATTCCTTTTCAGAACATTAATAAAAAAAGATACAAAATGTTTTAAGAACGTAAATCTCATATTATGATTTCATCGTTAAAAAACCTATTGAAGTTAAAGGAAAAAGCAAGCCCCTGAATTATGCAATCTTTTCTAAATCAAAATTAAAAAAGTAAATGGTTTGGTAGCCAAAGAACTTTTATAGAAGCCATTGTTATAGTAAATACTACCAAACATATTCAGTTTCTCCTTAATATTTAAATTAACTAGTTTGATAGCGTGCAAGACAAACGATCGAAGAAACCGAGTTCGAATCTTGATGCGACCGTAAGCTAAAACTTAAATTAAAACATTAATGAATAAAACATAGAAATAACAATAATTACGTTAAAAAAAAGTGTAGAAATGTAAAAAATAATGTAATATTTTTTAATAGCTTCTATAAGACTTCTAAAGATTGTTTAAAATGATCTATTTAACCACTTTACAGAAGCTATTTCTTGTAAAACCAGAAATTCAGCTTGATTCAATGTCCATTCAGCTTGAATAACAAAAGACCGTACCGAAGTTATTTTCGAAATCTTATACAAATCTTAGTTTCGTTTAAGGCGGGAAAATTTTTCCGAATAGCCTTTATCGAAACCACTTAGAAGCTTTAAAGAAACTATGATGGTGGGGAAACTAGTTTCGATGAGCTTGTTAAGTGTTTTAAAAGACAAATTTTTGCAATGCACGTTTATCAACATCTACTCAACCCACAAATTCAAACAAATATATGAAATCCTTTCAAACTTTAAATTTGCAAATGCTGAGTGAAATTCACTCTATAGTAAATGCTGGTTATAGATCACGTTCTATATCCCGGGATAGCCGTCGGGGTACCCCTAGATCAAATTCTAGAGAACATTGATTCGGACATTTGCGTTTATCACTTCAGGGTTAAAGACAAAGCACAAAACTTTCAGAAGAAATTGAAAACTGGTATAGCGTTTGTAAATTTGTCTGCTGCATATGTCACTGTTTGGAGACATGGATTACTTCTAAAACTTGCAACACCTAATCCTTCTAAATCGGAAGTATGTGCTTTTCATTTAAACAACAAAGAAGCGCATAAAGAATTGAAAGTCAAGTTTAATGGGATTTCAGTTCGTTTAATTCTACTCCTAAATATCTAGGAGTCACACTTGACAGAACATTGTCTTTTAATGCGCATTTAGAAAAACTGGCAAAAAATTATGTTCCAGAGTGAATATCATTAGAAAAATTACCGGAAATAATGAAGTTTGTACTTTAAGATCTTCAGTTCTTGCACAAGTCTATTTTTGCAATGAATATTGTGCCCCTGTTTGGCTTAACTCTTTTCATATACATAAAATTGATGTCTAGCTTAACAATGCTTTGAAAATTATAACTGGAACTTTAAAATCCACAACTTTACCATGGCTTTCTGTCTTAGCCTAAATTGAGCCTGGGTCATTAAGACGTGAAGCAGCTTGCATTAAAGAATTTCAAAAGTGGCATCTACATCAACACTCAATTCTTTTTGACATTTTGTACGACTTGCCTGAATCTCGTTTGTCATCAAGAAAACCATCATCGGTTATTTGTTTCGAATTTAAGTTACATGAGGTTTGATATGAAGCAAAGATGGAAATGTATGTGGAACTCTTCACTTTTTCCAAATGCCAGTTTGAGCGCCCCTTCTTGTTGTGTTTCCGGCTTCGATCTTAGTCGCTAAGAGTGGACCAGACTTAATAGTTTCAGAACAACACATGACCGATGTAGTTACCTGATGAACAAGTGGTGCCCATATCCCTCACCTTTATGTATGTGTGGAGTTATTCAAACAATCAATCACATAGTGAATGGATGCCTCTTACTCAAATTCAATGGTGGTATAAACAAGTTACACGAGGTCCCTGTAGAAGGCGTTAATTATTTGAGAAATTTAGTAGTGCACTTGTGATTTTGTAAACATTTTTTTGTTTCTTTCTTTAAATCCTTCGATTAAATTATTAAATAACCCGATAGTAATATATTCAAGACTTAAATTTTTAATTCATATACGGGATCGGATATTTTGGTCCTCCCAAAATCAATCTTCAAGTCAAAACCAGCTACTATTGTTTTAAAACTATTTGCGACAAACGGCACATCCATTTCTGCTTATGGCACCCAAATTATGCAACTAAACTCAGAAATTCAAATTTTTCACAGAAATTTCTCCAGGGAATTTATAGTGCTGACAGTTCAAATAATTGGATCAGATTTTTTAAGCACACTGGACTGCTTATTGACATTTAGAGACAGAGGCTCATAGGCCCGTCAACCTCTCTGTACTCTGTAGTCGACAAGACTAAAATACTAACTAAAACTGTCAAAATCTTGGAAGCATTACTAGAGAATGCAAATACTAATATCTTTCCAAGTAGTATGAAACACAAGCTCAAGACAGTTGTAGTACTTTTATCTCGCAAAACTTGACGCCTGGCTCCTGGAAAAAGTTCTAATAGCCAAAGGCGAGTTCGAAAATATGGTGCAATTGGGATTTTGTAGGCCCAGCAAGAGCTCTTGGTCCAGTCCAATGCACCAATGCACTCGGCCAAGAAAAAGGTCGGAGAATGGCGCCCCTTAGGCATGATTAAATTCTATCGACGTTTTTTACCAGCTACTGCAGCAGCTGACCGAATTTTACTCAACTCAGAGATGTTGATGATCAGGAAGCCGCCGAAACTCATCGCTCATGCGATGCATTGCAATATCCAATTTTATTCTGGTAAGGAGAAGATATCATTTTAACATTGAACGACTTCTCTTAATTCAAATGAATCCAACAAGGCTGAAAGAGTAAAATACATTAATAAATAAATCCCACGCCGAAATTATTTGTGATATATAAGAGATTCCGCAGTCAGAATGGCCAGTATTGTTTTTATAAAAGTCCGATTCTTTACAATCTTACCTATCCATAGGTCAGCCAACGCGCCGATATAAATTTCACTTCTTCTTATCATTTTTAAAAATTGTTTGCATAGTCATTGCGCTTCCTTTGTTAAAAAGCATACAGAAAAAACAACAAATCAATTAAGACAATAATAATTGTTTTTTATTTGCTTACATATATAACAAAATCTTTAATACTATACCTCCCGTGTAACTGTTATAAACCGAGAAAACATCACATTCAATAGAAAAGAAAAAACAAAATATGAATCAAAACGAGAAAAATAAAATAAAAAGTGATTACAATTTATCTCACTCCCTCTTTTAATAGTTATTTCTAATATATACAGATACAGCGTGACGGTGACGCGTGAATAAGCTTTTTGAAGTTTTCATTTCAAAAAAATAAAATAATTATCTACGAAATAAAAACTATTCGGTCATCTTCTTACTACCCTAATTCTGTTTTTACGCGATAGATGCGTTCCTAAAAATCTTGAACTAGGGCGAAAAATTAAAATATAAAATTTTGGAATTGCGGTAAATCAAGTTACATCGTTGGTAAAAATAAAATGAATATATTTTTGAAATCGCGTAAATTCAAATACGCGTGTAAATAGAATCAGTTGTACATTTAAGTGTTAAAATTTCAAGCATTAATTTTACAAACCATGAAAAATGGCTAAAATGTAAATGTTAATATTAAAATATGTAAATCTTAACCTAACTTATTACTTATTAAAAGTCGATCGCTTGAATTTATTGAGAATGTATCTTTTAAAACAACCCCAACATCGTTTATATAAGATTTCCAATATGAATACCAAGAAACTAACAGGCAGCCCGAGTTTCAACACAACAAACGCAGTGTTAAGAAAAACATCAATTGTTACCAAAGCATTGTCTTCTGTGTGGTGAGAGTTATAACCGTACGAGAAGTTTCTCTGGAACAATTCATGCGAGTGTTTTATATTCCAATACGTTTCCAAACCCGCTTCAAAACATCTTCGTATTGTTTTATCAAGCTCATGTTTGATATAATCACCATGTCTTTGAATGCCATATCCATAAAGAACTGATAAGATGGAACCATCTAGTTTTTTGTATAAAATGATATTTCCATCACGATTCCATTTCGATGATATAAACTTTTCGGCTTCTGTGGATGTCATTGAAACTGCATATATGTTAAATACTTTGTCATTTGTCAAATGGTATATTGATAAACCAGTTGGGTAAAATATAGTTTTAGTAGCATTGTACAATTGAGTAAAGTCAAACATGTCATCATGATATTTCACAAGAACGATATTGCCATTCTCGATGAACTCCTTACTAGTTCTTAATTCTGGTTCATAATTGATGGTCATTAAGTTCGAAATCATAAATGTTTGATAGCAAGTATTGTATATAAAATTCATCCACAAAACCAGCAACAGCAGATATTTTTCTGAGATAAATCTTGTAGGATATTGTATTGAAATTAACATTGCTGCTCCAAAAAACTCAAAAATTATTCTAACGATTGAAAACTGAACATTTTTGTGGATTCTGTTGATAATCCATAAAGCAAATATTACTATGATTAAAACTGTTAAATATACTGCAATAGCAGTTGCGTTAAATGAATCAAATGAGTTCAACAAATTCATGTTCTTTATACGCAATCTAGTTACAATGACTTCCGTTGACAAATGGAGTGGTGTTGTCCATAAATGCGAATGCAAAGTGTTTGTAATTCTTTGTAGATTCATTGAAATGTTACAATTTTTTTCGACCAAAATTTGGCTTGGTGATTGTGATATCGAATTTTCTAAGTAATACGAAACATTTGTTATATCGTAAGAAACATTGATTTGTTTACAAAATATATCAAGCAGCCATCCATCTATTCCAACGAGTTTTTGATCCCATATATATGATCTCGGAAAATCATTTACAAATGCTACGGTCAAAGTTTTATCTGGATACTTTTCGTTATATTTATGAAATATGTCATGGAGCGTTAGTGATTTGTTGAAATCAAAAGGTTGTTGAAGCTTAATAGACGATCTAAATTCAATGTTCTGGTGGTTCATTGTTTTAAACATAAATATATAGTGCATCTTAAAATGCTCAATATTAAATCTCTGACGAACTTGTTTTGTTAAATCAAACTCAGTTATGCCAACAAATAAATATTTGAAATTTGATTGAAGGTGACGTTCATAAAAAACAAAAGGTAAAATATCCACAAAAATTTCCGAGTTCATGATGAAAACCACATAATCCGGTTTCTTTGTGTTTTTTAAATTTAAACCAATATTCGGATTGTCAATCAAACCGTATGAGTTTTTCTCGATTACGTGTGATAAATTGTATGATATTTTGACAGTTATGTGCTCCTTCAATCTCGGTAGAATGGATTGTGTGACGTCATCCGAAACCTGATCATCATCTAATTGAATTATATAAAGGTTTGTTGGCTCTTCACAATTTAATAACGCAACTGTACGATCTACAATAATATCCTGATTGATTGTCGCACTGAAACCCGAAACAAAAAGTGGCAGAACTATATAAACCAAATGTATAAACATTTTTAACGAATGTTGAAGAAATAAATAGAGAAACTATCCGCACTGTTAAACAAACTAGTAACTAGTAACTGAAACCAGTTAAATTGTTAAACACTAAAGGATTTTATCGTCTACATTTCATATTTATTGATTTCTATACACATTACGCTTTTAAACTAATCTTAAAAACATTACCCACCATGCAATTGTTTTATTCAATTAGTTTTAATTGTAAAATAAATGCGTTTTCAATTTAAACAATTATTCGGTATATTACACAGTACAATCAGTGAAATAAAATTATTATCGAAAACCACGTATGCTTTTGTAATTGCATTTAACCTTTGTCGCCAAGGCACGTTCAAACTTCTAAGCTCGTTATTTTGTTTAATTTATTGATTTATGCAGCTGAATTTTTTTCTCAATATATATTACGGTAAATTTGTAGTTTACGGTCTCGTTTACTATAACAAAAATATGAAGGGGCTGAAATCTCACAGCTCTAAGATATCAAGGCTTCGGTCTGAGTTAAAAATTTTGATATAGTTTTCGGCAAAAAACTTTTCCCGGAAAGGGGTGGGGGGGGGGGGTTGTAGTATATACGTTTTTAGGGGTTTGTATTAGTTTTTTGCGATTTTCGGCTAAACTATGCATCCTCTCGAAAAAAGTTACATATAAAAGTTGTACATAATGAAAAAATCTAAAACTTTCTTACCGGATATTATTGACCATAACCACAAAATTATCGAGAAAAATGCAAAAAACCGTTTTTTTTGTTTTTAATTTATAACTATCGCAAAAGTTTTTAAATCGAGCACTGGTAAAGTTCAAAAATCGAAAATTTCCTAACCAAATTTTTCGATTGAAAATTAGGTCTTTTTTTAATTTTCTTCATTAAACATCGAAAATTAAATATTTCGCTTTGAAAAAATTTGAGACTGTTTGAAACACAAAAAAGAACATTTTCACCTAATTTCATGAAAAACAAAAAAAAACGGTTTATTATCTACAACTTTTATTTTAAACTTTTTCCAAGAGGATGCATAGTTTAGCCGCAAATCGCAAAAAACTAATACAAACCCCTAAAAACGTATATACTACAACCCCCACCCCTTTACGGGACTTACTGCTAAGAATTTTTCGTCAATTTCGATATTTATAACGGTTTGGCCCTGGTCCACTTTGTTAAAGTACAAGTATTTTTATCTCTGTTTAGAAATTTAATACAAAACAAACACGAAATATTAATACGTTGCCGGAAAATTATATCAGATCATAAATTAACATAGCTTAGTGAAAAGATGATACACCCAGCAAACTACTCAAAAACCTCTTCAATTAGCGTTTCAAGAAAATATTACGAAATAAAAAATTCAAATTTCTTTCGAAATTCCAAAAATATTCTAAAAATTAAACTAAAATCAAAAATTTAAACTTTTTTTTAAAGTTATAAAAACATTCCAAAAATTATTACAAAATCAAAGATTGAAACTTTTTCCAAAATTCTAAAGATATTGCAAAAACTAAAACAAAATCAAAAACTGAAACTTTTCCCAATATGCTTAAAAAATTGCAAAAATTATAACAAAATCAAATATACAATTTTTTTTTCAAAGTCACAAAAATTATAATAAAATCAAAAATTTAAATTTTTTCAAAATTTGAAAAATATTGCAAAAATTCATCTACTACTGTTTTCAAATTATTTACGCCAAATGGCAACTCCATTTCGCCCATGGCACCCAAATTATGCAACTAAACGTTGATCTTCGATATTTGTCCTGTGAAATTTATAGCTGCCGCCGTTTCTATCCCTATAATTGGATCAGATTTTCTTAAGCACACTAGACTGCTTGTTCACATACAGAGACAGAGGCTCGTAGACCCATCATCCTCTCTGTACTCAATAAGTAGTTTATCTAAATTTCATGAACCTTTGAAAAAACTAAAATACTAACTAAAATTATCAAAATCTTGAAAGTGTACTCAGAAATTTCAAATGCTAATATCTTTCAAAGCAGTGTAAAACATAATGTAACACACAAACTAGAGACAAATGATGCACCTGTGTATAGCAAAACTTGACGCCTGACTGCTGATAAACTTACTATAGCCAAAGGCGAGTTCGAAAATATGGAACAATTGGGTTTTTGTAGGCCCAGCAAGAACTCTTGAACAAGTCCATTTCACTTGGCCAAAGCAAAAACGGAAATGGCATCCCTGTGGAGATTATCACGCTTTAAACAGAATTACTGTTGTCGATAGGTACTCCATTCCCCACTTTCAAGATTTTTTGCATCAGTTGGAAGGATGCACAATTTTTTTCGACTCTCGATCTTGTTCAGGAACCATCAAATAAGAATACATCAAGAGGACATTCCTTAAACCGTAATGTTTATTGATAATCTATCTAGATGGTATTATGTGCATCAGAAAATCAGGAGCATTTAGCTCACATACACATTTCTATGTCATTTGTTATCTGGACACGGTATATTACCAAATCATGATCGTGTTTTGGTAATTTAGGACTTTGAACGTGCCACAAACTGTTCAGCTCGATTAGCAATGATGGTCGACGCATCTGATACAGCGATAGGAGCTGTATTTCAGAAATTTGTTGAAGAAACCTGGCAACCGCTATTTTTTGAGATTTAGTACCTAGAATCAATTGTTACTGATTAAGGCGGCCCAATTCAAATCCCAACTCTTCACGGAACTGTCTAATCTATTAGGTTTTAATAGATTCAGAACAACAGCGTATACTCCAAAATCCAACCGTATGATAGAAAGATGGCATCACACAATTAAGTCAGCATTTATGTGTTATAACCGTCCAGGCTGAACAAAAATCCTAACCTCGGTTCTAATAGGCTTTAGAACCTCCTTGTCACGAAGTTGTTGTCCCTGAACTAACTCATTTGTCTGGAAAAATTTCATTTTATTTTGCACGAATCAACGTTATCGAAATAACTTATAGTCTTTCTTTCCTTACATTTCTTAAGCCTGGTTCCAATAGTTTTTTCCTCTTCTATTGGTGTCTTCGTTTTGATATGATATTTCTTTTATATATATATACTTATACGAATTTACGTGACAAGTCAGTCGGTGAATGTCAGAGAAAGCTGCAAAATCTTTTTGTTTTTGCGTAATTAAATTCAATTAGGATAATATAGTGATCTCTGTTTTGTTTTTAAAATTTACATAGTCTAATGTTAGTTGCAATATGAATTTGTTGATTAGATAAATTATACGTTAAATTAAATTAGTGTGTAGTTAAATTTAAAAAAAATAATTGAACAAAAAACATAATCAATGGCGTCTTATACATAATGATACCAATATCAATGTCACTTTACAAAAATGAACTAAACCGGTCGGTACCATATTTTGTGGCATTGAAAACCTGGATTAACAAATCGTTGTCGATTTAAATATTAGTCTAAAAAAATACAAATGATAATAAACGTTACGGGATATCAATAAAAGTGATTGGGGTGAGGAATGGTTATAAGTTTGACCTTAAATATAAATGACATATGTGTACTCGAAAGGATTTTATATTTTAATTTAACAGAAAGATTTAATAATAATTTGTGGTAATCTGTGACATTGGAGAAGAGAAGTTGTAATAAGAAAACCAACATGCTTAATGTTTGGCTTGTTTGCTCGATGATAATTTCTGACATCATATCGTACTATTACTATACGAATATTGACCTGTATAGAAATCAACATTAATTTTAATTTTTGGATGTTATTTTCAAGTTTTGAAATCCCATCAAGTAATTCAATAAAACTAACTACGACTATGAAGAAGCAATTTTTTTCTACGTTTTCGATTATATTTCATCGTCGCCTGTACAATTGGCGCAGCCTTTGGAAAGGTTATTAATTATTATTGTATCATCAGCTTTTACATAACACCATCGTCTAGTTTATGGGCACAGAATTTAAATTTCATTGCTTAGTGTAAATGGGCAGGATGACCTATTGATTTTTCGTGGAGAGTTGAGTTCGGTGCAATAATGGGGTGAGTTAAACATATATTTTAATTTACTAAATGTAATTTGGTCTTTGGGGTTATCAGAGTCTTTTATACTTATTTTTTGCTTTCCTTTGAAATCTATTAACCTTTGCTTGCATGTCTGCATATTTGTACTGAATTGGGAAATAACCTCTCGAATCCATAGGATTAAAGTTATTCAGAATAAAAACTCGCATGGCATGCAGTTTCTTTATTGCTTCTCGTTGGTGATGTCACTAGCCGGATCCGTGCTCATTACATTCTTCAGCGAAGAACTTCAAGCAACTTCAGCGGTAATATACGGAAGCTCGGTAAGAACTCCAGGACAATTTCTCGATTGTTCTACAAATTCTTTTGTTCACCACACTGAATTCATCAAGGAGTTGAGGAAACATTTTGATGAAATACGGCCCAAACCAGCGTCAGCACACGTTACACCTTATTCCTTAGTGAGCAATGTATGTTTACGTACTGACGTTGTAATGAGATCATTACAAGCTCCTTACACTTGTCCTTTCAAATTTTTAAGCGGCAACAACAAAAATTTCAATATAAAAATTAATGACAAATCAGCCAAGAATTCAATTAATCGGTTTAAACCAACTAATCATGAAAATTTAGGCGATGGACAATTCAGTTCCCTCGCTAAAGCAACTTTTTTGAATGAACCACATTCAACCGCTAAATTAAATCATAACGATTTTTCTGAATTCAACCAAAACAATAATTCAAAAATATTATTTTCAGCTAATCATACTGATTGTTTTCTAAATCGAAATTTTCTTAATTTTTCTGCAAATCTTTAACAATCGGATGCTATTGGTATTTATCAATCTGATTCAGTATCACCAAAGCAACCTAAAATCCACGAGTATTAGAGATCATCAAAACACACCAAAAATTTTTAAATTATATTGACCGATTTGGATACCTCCAGTGTTATCTTGTAGAGTATATTTTATTTTTGTGTTATCGTTATCGTGGGACATTGCCTCAATTTTATTTCCTAGCTGTGTTAAATTAGTAATTCTTACATTCTCTATTTCTTTCTTTATTTTTTTGTTGTGCCCAAACTTTTTATTGTTAATGCCCCAGTTTTGAAACTGTTTAACCTTTTATTTTTAAACTCTCGTTCTTCTAGCGAACCAGTGGTGATGGAGTGTTATGTGGTGACTTCTTTATTTAATCCTTTATCTTATTTGAAAATATTTTTATTAAACTTGTTTCATACTTTTAGCAATAGATTAATAAAATTTTTGGTAAAATCTTCTATTTAGTTTTCATTTTAAATATTTTTTATCTGCTTTTTTTTCAAAATTTATGTAAAAAATTGTTTTTGTCTTCATTAGAATTCTCATATAGTTTTCACATGAAACAAGTTTACTTCAATAATTTAAAAATTTGATACGAAGCTGTTGCCTCGTAAACATTCATTTGTCTAAACAACTTTATTATTATATGAATCAACACGTTGAATACAACTTATCGTTTTGTTTTCTCAATTTTTTTTGTTCAACCCTCCTTGCAAAAATGTTTCTATTTTTTCGATTGCTGTCTCATTTTATGATGTTGTTAATTCATGAAATTTGTTTACATATTTGTTTGGATTTTTCTTTTTGGAGGCAATTGATTAATACCAAGGAAAACCCAGGGTTTAAAATTTGAAATATTGATTTTATTTAAATTTAAAACAAAAAGAAAATGTAAGACTTCTGCCGTTATATCGTGGCTGTGTATATAATGTGACTAAATCAGTAAAAATAAACATAGACATTTTTTTTTGTAATTTAAATATTTGTAAGATTAATAATTCCTTAATTATTTACAAGAAAGTTGATGTTGTTATGATAAAATGCTTTTAAAATGTAGATGTAACTACGTTTTGTTGACAAAACAAAAGGAAAGAAGTGTGAATTGGTGAAACTTGTTACAGCGGGTATAATAATAGAGTAAAAGCATATTTCTTTTCGTTTAAAATCTATAATAATAATGTAGTTTTTGGATATTTTAAAAGTGCTTTGAAAATGCCTTCAGCAGAGATATTTTAGTGACAGGCTCGCCGAAGAAGACCATTATATATACATAAAAGGCCGAACATCTAGTATGAGCGAGTTAATGCCGATAGGATGTCAATGTTACAAAAATGATTTTTGTTTTTTTTTATTTCCTTTTGGTTGCAACGAGTTGAATTTATACGAACGTCATGTTAATCAACAACCAATTGTAATTTTTGAATGCCACTAATGTTGGTTTTTTTGTTATTATTACTGTCCACAATTTATTGTAACACTTTATTGTGCAACGCCGTCAATAATTTGGCTACAACAATTTATTGAACGGCTTAGTGGTCAACACCGTCAATATTTTGCTATGACAATTTATTTCAAAACTTAGTGGTCAACACTGTCAATAATTTGGTTACAAATATTTATTGAAAAACTTAGTGGTCAACACCGTCAGCAATTTGGTTATAACAATTTATTGGAAGACTTATTGGTTAACACCGTCAACAATTTGCTATGACAATTTATTGAAAAGCGTAGTGGTGAACACCGTCAACAATATGGTTTCAACAATTTGTTGGTAGACATAATGGTCAACACCGTCAAAAAATTGCTATAACAATTTGTTGGAAAACTTAGTGGTCAACACCGTCAACAATTTCCTATAACCATTCATTGGATAACTTAGTGGTCAACATCGTCAACAATTTGGTTACAACAATTTATTGGAAGACTTATTGGTCAACACTGTCAACAATTTGCTATGAGAATTTATTGGAAAGCTTAGTGGTCAAAACCGTCAACAATATGGTTTCAACAATTTGTTGGTAGACGTATTGGTCAACACCGTCAACAATTTATTGGAGAATTTAGTGGTCAACACCGTCAACAATCTGGTTATAACAATTTATTGGATGACTTATTGGTCAACACCATCAACAATTTCCTATAACGATTTATTGGAAAACTTAGTGGTCAACACCGTCAACAATGTGGTTGCAACCATTTATTGAAAAAAATAATGGTCAACACCGTCAACAATTTAGTTATAACAATTTATTGGAAGACTTGTTGACCAATAGGTCTACCAGGAAGCGGAGTAGTCAACACCGTCAACAATATGGTTTTAATAATTTGTTGGTAGACCTATTGGTCAACATCGTCAACAATTTGTTGGAAAACTTAGTGGTCAACAGCGCCAACAATTTTCTGTCTCAATCTTTTCCGATTTATTGGAAAACTTAGTGGTTAACACCGTCAACAATTATTGGGCTATAACAATTTATTGGGAAACGTGTTGATCAACATTATCAACAATTTGTTTTAACAATTTATGGGTCAACATAACGTATCAATGGCATAAAACCATATGTATCTATATTATAATTAATCTAGCCGAATTTTAACTACTAGGAGGGCCCGGCGTGCTTCGCTACGCTTTTAAATAAAGTTTTTGCGTAGACATTTTGTTGACGTAGAAGCAATGATTTCAAAAAGTGGTAATGAGAAATGCTAGCATATAATTTTTAATTTTTCTTTTTAAATATATGAATGAAAAATAATCAGAACTCTAGCTGATCAGTTCAGATATATGAAAAATTAGCGATCAAATAAGTTAGTGATCAAATAAGCTTAATTGAAAACTTATTTGATCGCTAATTTTTCATATATCCGAACTGATCAGCTAGAGTTTTGATTATTTTTCATTCATATATTCAAAAAGAAAAATTAAAAATTATATGCTAGCATTTCTCATTACCACTTTTTGAAATCATTGCTTCTACGTCAACAAAATGTCTACGCAAAAACTTTATTTATAAGCGTAGCGAAGCACGCCGGGCCCTCCTAGTTTAAATTATTCTGTTATTTTTCTTTTTACTTGCAAAAATATACTTAAGTCGGATGAAATTTGTGGCACCTATGCACAAAACATTGACATCAATACCAAAACTACGTGAAAAAGCCTCAAAAATTCAACCGCGCATAACTCCGATTCAGAGTACACAAAAAATAAAAGCAGAAATAGCTTTTTTCCTTTCGTCAATACCAACAAAATATTAAAATTTCAGATTTTTTAAAAATTAAAAATTTAAAAATCAACAAAAAAATGTACGTTTTCAAAATAATAGCCCTCCTGTAATAAAAAAACAAAGAACAATATTACGTCTATCGACCCCTTAATCAATTCATAAACTAAATTCTCTAAACTTCAAAGGAAATGTATAAACTAACTAAGAGAAAATAAATATAAAAAAAGAAAAAAAAGTTTTAAGTTTTAAACCATTACCAAAACTACGTGAAAAAGCCTCAAAAATTCAACCGCGCATAACGTCGATTCAGAGTACACAAAAAGTAAAAGCAGAAACAACTTTTTTCCTTTCGTCAATACCAACAAAATATCAAAATTTCAGATTTTTTAAAAATCAAAAATTTAAAAATCAACAAAAAAATGTACGTTTTCAAAATAATAGCCCTCCTATAATAAGGGAACAAAGAAAAATATTACGCAAATATCTTTATATCAATAAACAAAATAATCGAAATAATATTACGCATATAATCTCTTTTATTCCGACGACTCGAAAACCGTCCTTTGTTCAAAGACAAAAGACGACTGAAATGAATGAGAAAAAAAAGTTTCGTTTTTGTTGTTCGTTGTTCGCTTAAATATAAAAAAGAAAATATAAAAAAATGAAATAAATTTTTAATTTCGTTTTTATATGTCTGTAAACTTATAATGCATATGTATATAAAAAGTTTTCCGTATATAATAACTTTTTTATTTATGATCCGATTTGTGTGAATCCGAATCCGATTATAGGTTACACTAATATCAGTTAGCTGTGAAAATTTGAAATGAATCCATCTGCGGATAAAAAAGCCTTAGGCTCCACAAAGTTTTGATCTAACGTATTAATATATAAGATATGTTTAAAATAATAAAAATTCAATGAGTTGCGGAAAAACATTGTATGTTTTTGCAACGCTAGTAGTAAGCTAAAATATAATAATTTTTAATTAATTATTTGTTTCTGCTCAATAAAGAAAAAAAACATCGACCACCATTTATTAGAACATTTCTTAGTCAACCATTAATTTACATAGGATGATAGACAAGATTAAATTAATTAGACATGACGAGCTGGATCTGGAACGAATTATGGGGTGAGTGGAACATTTATCTAATATTTGTTAAATGTAATAATTGTAGGTTATATTGTTGTGTATGTGATGAACTCCGTTTCTTTGACCTTTAGGGTCGTCAGAGTCCCTGTTCTTCGTCTTCGTTTGTTCAATGCCGTTTACACATTCTCCTTTGCGTGGATATCTGATCATGTGTACTGAACTGGGGGAAATTATTATTTATTATTTATATCTTTTCATATTCCCTAATTACAACATATTAACAACTTATTAAATTACAATTTTAAAACAATTTTAAATTTAGAACAAAAACAATTAACATTAGGAAAAAAATTAATATTAAATTGATTATAAAATTAAGATTTAAAAAAAACTTCTCGGACACACATTGCTGAAGTTCGTCGGAATAAAAACTTTGCCTGGCAAAGTCCTCCGTTTGCTTCCTATTAGTGACTCATCAGCAGGTCCAGCGTTCATTACAAATTATAATTATTTTGTATGAACTGAAACATATTTCTTGTTGTTAGAATCACAATATAATTGTGTGTTCTTTATAAAAGATATTATTTTGAAAAAACGACATATACTCTACATTGCAATATTTGCGAACTATACCTTTTAGTCAATACTCATCAGTAACCAAAATTGAATTCACTCAAAAAATTTCTCACAAAACTTCTCCGTTTAGCATATTTGCATTATTTCACTTTTGTAAAAACAAATTGGTTCTAAACAAACCTGACACGATATTTTCCAACTGTTCTTATTAGTTGGGAGTAGATAAAGTTGAACAGTACACCTAAGATTAATTAAAAAATCTCTATAATTTTCAAAGCAAGTTTTTAGTTTTTTCATAGAAAAATTATGGGACAAAATAGAAAAAACAGTGGATATATGAACCCTCCAACCCTTATTATTTTTTATTTTGTATAGCAAATAATCAAAAACTCTAATTATTTTTACTAAAAATAAATTACTTTTACCTTTACAACGAGATAAATTTGTTTATCTCCGTTAAGTGGTTCTTGAGATACGTTATTTTTAATATAGATAAAATCCATTGTTTAAAAAACTACCTCCATAGAGGGAGAACCACTCAAAAGAGACCAAAATATATCTAGAAATATTGTGGGCATTTAATCTCTTGAACAAGATCGTCAACTGGCCGTATTTGGGTACTTATTAAGCGACTATAGCAGGGAAAAGGTATAGATCTAGGTTTATAACGGCCGTTTGGGTCAAAATATTTAAATTAAACCAAATTAATAAATATTTAAACATTTGAACATATTTCTATAATTTTTTGAAGTTAGATTTTTGAAATTAGAAGCTCTTAAGCTTTCTGCTATCAATGAATTTATTACAACGATTTTAGTACTAAGAATAAAGTATTTTAGTACATTAATTTAGTGCAACAATTTAGTACAACGGAATTTAGAGGCGCTCGTCACACTTTTTACCTACACCAAAAATATTTTTCACTAATTTAAAATATTTCTCAACCATGAAAACTTGATTTCTTTTTTAGCACTCTATTTTAATAACCGGGATCTGTCAACTGTCTTTTTCATCCTTGGTAACATTTAGTCTTACAAACGGTGTAAAATTTAAACCTATTAATTTTGGTTCTCTTCTATTACTCTTTAGATCAGAATTTTTCGATTCTTCAGATGACCTACAAAAAAATTCTCAAAACCCATTTTTTCACATGAACCTATTTGTGTGGCCACCATTTTTGTTTGTCATTTTCTAAAAATTCATTAAAATCAACAAAAATTCGAATGATAATTATACGACTTATAAATCATTTACGCATAACAATCAAATTAATTCAGCATTAATTTCGTTTTAATTCACTGATCTACAAGTATGTTACCTTAATTTCTAATCTAAATAAATTCAGTTTTTTTTTCTTGAATTTATATTTAAAGAAATCTTTTAATTCAAGTTCAAGGTTTTATTGTTCGTTGTTTGTTTGTTTAATTCATAAATTATAATTTATATGTTTTAAGAATTTTTTCTAATACATTTAAAGAAGATTAATCAACTGTGCGTTAAGGATAGGCTTAAGTTGTTTTTAATATATATTAATTGAGGTAAAAATAAAATTGAGAGTGAACTAATGGACGGTTTGTTTTTGAGGTTATGTTTGTTTTTGTTATGGAATATTTTTTACTGTGAAATTGATTATATTATTTTTGTTACATGAATTTTTTCTAGAAGCTTAAAAGATTAAACTAAATTACGTGCTAGATACGGAAGTCAAACTACAAAAAAAGAGCGACAAAATATCTTCAAAAGTGAAATGAATATTTACGTATTTATTCCTTCGTGAATGTTAACAGAAACACTATGTATTTTTCACTTTCTTTCGAAGGTTGTGACAGATAAGTCATTTCAATTCAAAACCAAAAAATTATTAAAATTAAAAATAAAAGGGACAAAACAGATATTCAACTTAACGATAAAATAACTTTCTCCAAAACTATAAGATTTAAATACCAATGGCCTTAGCCACATAATCGATTAAAGTGTAACATGATGTATTCTAAAAATAATACTACATTTAATATTTTTAACACCAAATAATTTAATTTTACGTGATCGTGACAATTTGATGTTAACATATACAAAAACAAAATTGTTTTTTTCTTAATAGCATCAAAACGATCACTTTTATTTATGATGTTTTCTAATCCAGCGAAAGTTGATCAATATCTTCGTATTTGTTTTTGTAATTAATTCTTAAGGTGATAATTGATAATAGAGACGAGACTAAGTTTCTTATATTTAAGGAGCGGATACAAATTTGTTTGTGCTAATGAAATGTATTTAATTTTTGTTCGGTATTGGTTTGAGGCTCCAACCTGTATACCGGTGACTGTAACATGCGGGTCGTAAGGAAATCAAACACCTGAGGTGAAAAAAAACTAGCAAATAACATGTGTGTCTTATATTCAGAAGAAGCGGCACCGAACGACGTCTGTTCTCCATACTAGGAGTGGTTAGAAATAATACTTCGACACTGAATTGACATGGAAGAGAGTCAAGGATCAAAACGTACGGTTCAGGGAGACGACTTTCTTCAATTAAAACTTCATTCCAGTGCAGGAAAAGGCCAAATTATCACACCGTTGGTATATTTGAATGATGGTTCGGACAAAGAACCGGTTAAGCAAGCTACCAGAGTGAATTTGTGGATTCGCTTAGGTAAAAAAAATTGCAGTCAGTGATTTTTTTAAAACCAAGGAGCAACGTGGATCATAACAAAAGATGTTGGTATTTTCTCCATGGAAAGTAAAAAAAATCGGATGAAAAAGCGTAAAAAGCATCGCAGAATACAAAGTAGACCTTTCTACACACCGTACGCGCTCGCACTAAAAAACCAAGATCGCTCATGTGTGCAGATATACTTAAGAAGGTTAAGGCAAATAAAAATTTGACTGATTTTGAAGAAAAAGTTATCCACATATTGGGATATCGCCATTGGCCCATCTACTAAAGAAAAACTCTTCATGCAACTCTAAACTTTGTGGGACAGGAAGACAAGACTCAATGCTCCAGGAGTAAATAGTGATAGTACTAGGATCTCGTAAGCGTAAGTTAGAACTTTTACTCATAGCGAGATTACACAGCACCTGCTACCTCAAATGGGCTGGGAATAAAAACCAAATGTTACCATTTAAAGCGAACGATATAACATCTTAGACGGTATCCAATGGGCGATTGACGAAACAGGCGTAGCTGCTGTTATGGTTTGTGAAAAATGAACATTTGAAGAGAAAGCCAATAAAGCTGAAATAAAGTTTGTCGGTATTAAAATTAATAGACTTCACATCTATAATTGCTATGCTCGACTAAGTTTCATCGAATGAAGATTTATATGAATACATGCACAAGCTAATAAATGCTCGGGATAAAATTCGTTTAACTATATCAAGTGATTTCAATGCGTGGACTTTGTAATTACTCCGGAGAGTGAATTTGAACCCATATTTTGGTTTGTCGCTTTGGAAACAATTATTTAAGTTTTACTTTTATTGTAAGAACTTTTTTTAAAATCATAACTAAGTAAAATCTTTGGCAACATCAAATTGCTTCAGACTGCATAAGCATTGCTAACATTTTTGAATACTGATTTCTAGTGATTTTTTTTACACGAATCTATCGAATCTCGATCCATTTATAGTGTAAAATCCGAATTAGGTGTAGTCCTAAAAACCCCAAGGTTTAAAGGTTACTCGAGGGTAAAAGATCATAAATTAAAAAATTCAAACTCAAGGCATAATTTTTAAGATTCCTTGGAGTTCGTAACTGTAAGTAGTGCCTAAAAGATCAAACGAAAATGAAGAGAAATAAGTTCGTGTCACATTAGATTTCCAAAAGTTTTGCAAAATCACAATGAACGATGTCTTTCTCATTTTCTCGTACTAAAGACATTTTGAAGCTGATATGAATCTTTGGATATGTCTCAATTCATGATTTAACATGTTCAATCTTACGTTCGTAAGTGGCTCATGAGCTAACGCAAGATCGAAGCTAACGTTATACAAATACTGAAAATCTAGTCATAATGTTTAAAATAAATGAAAAAGTACGACAAATTAATGTTAAACAATGTTCACTGAGTGGAGTGCGAAAGCGTTTGACGAAGATACATTTCGTTTTGTACTTTTAAGAATGTAAGCCTATCGTAGTCAACGTGAAGCAAATCGTCACTGTTGCTGAACGGCGTGATTCAAGCATGTGAATAAATCTGCCTAGAAGTTTAATAAATGTCTTAAGATGCAATCAAAAGGTGCAAATGTCATTATTTAAATGAATTAGAACAACTACATCTATGTGAATATCTTGTTCAGAAGGACATTCAATCTGCGTCAAACAGGAAACTTTGTCGAGGTTTACACTGACTGCTTAAAAGAAGGGATTTTTTTCTGAAATATGGAAACCAGCGTCTGATGCTTTTGACTTAGAGAAAGAGAATGACAACAGACCCATCATCTTATCGTTCAGTTTCCATGTTAGACATAGCAGCCAAAGTTTTAAGCAAATAATATGTAAAATATTAGAACAAGTTATAGAAGAAAGTAGAGACCTGGCAAAACATCAATACGTATGCCGTAAAATTGTTGAGCCATAGATGCAACTCAGTTTATGATAGATACAGCGAGGAAAGCAATTAACTTTGGACATAAAAACTTCATTCTATTCAGCCCGATGGACCAACATAATGGAAGTGCTATCTTAGAAGTATCATTGTGAATTATTTCTAATTCAATTATTCTTATTTCAATTATTTCGTTGGTATCATATTTCAAAAGGGTATTGAAATATGATACCAACGATAGTTCAAAAATGTAAGGTTACAGAAGAAGTACCATAAGTATCAGTTTTGAGTCCTGTTTTTTGGGCCTGGAAGACACAAATATAGTTCACTATGCAGAAGACATTGCAGTAGTTATTGTTACAAAATATATTAAGAAGGTGGAATGTAAGTGTGTCAGAGTAATTGACATTATCAGAAGATGGCTCTCCGTAGCAGTCAGTTTTGGTCAAACATTGGTGGATAGGAGATCATTTCACAACCATCTGACCTGAGCATGATAATCGACAGGTACCTGAGCATGATAATCGACACTGGATTAGAATTTAAGGACCACTTAGAGGAAGTGCGGTCAACATTCGACTTTTCATTCTCACACTCCTAGCATACCCAAACGACAATCTTGTAAAACACCTTTAAATGAAAATTAATTTATTTCTGCATTATTTATGTGCTATTCTTTTCTGTCTTAACTTCTTAAAAAAACAGTTTTTTGTTTCTTTTTTTATCTCAATTTCATGGGAAATTTTATATATCTTTCCTTTAGCTTTTATATTATTTAATGAATTGAACTTGAAAAACTTGAATAAATATTTCATGTTTTCATTTAAAAAAAAAATAAATTTTATTTTTGTGACATGAACACAAAACTTATAAAAAATAAATTACCCAGCAAAAAAAAAATAAATAAATAGAAATGAAAAGATTTGAAGAGATACGAATATATAAGAAATGTAAATTTGATAGTATGTTTTGTGTCTTGTGATTGACAGAAAAATAGAAGAAAATAGAGACAATTTTAAGGTGGTTTTGGTTTATTTTAAATTTTGAAGGGTGTCATCATGATTGTTTGATTTGTTTGTGTGGTTTAGTGTTGATTATTTAATAAATTATTGGCGATGAATAAAGAAATATATTTTAAATGGCATCGAAAAGTTTGTGATTTTACTATGGTTAACGGTGTTTAAGAATTTGTGGATCATCGTTATAAAAATAACTGGTTCCTAATTTTCATTTGTTGGTAGACATCCAATATCCCATATCCAGATACCAGATACCAGCCACCAGATATTCAAGGCTAGATACCACCAATCATATGTCAGATATAATAAAGTAGACACTAAACACCAAATACAATGTACCAGACAATCGATCCATAGTAAATATTTATAAAGGTTTTGCGAGCAACTGATACCCGTTTCACGATATTGGTGCGAAGTTTTTTAGAATTATGTTAAGCAAACTTTAACTCAAATCTAAAAATGATATTTTAATAAACATTAAATTTCGTGGAAAACAGTTTTTGCACGATTTTATTCGTATGTGGATAACAAATGTACAAATTTAACCTTCGTGCATGCCGCATGGTAGGATTTTAAGAAACTTCGATACACGGTCGATACACTGAATCTATATGTGAACAAACTGCTTAAATTTCTGTTTTTATTTTTGGTCAAGTGGTAAGGGATCTTTTAAATAGCTGTATGTTTTAAACTTCAAATACTGATAACCGATTTGAATTGAAACTGGTTAGTTAAACTTTTATTGTAATAATTTTCTAGAATTATAACCAAGTAAAATCTATGTCAACATCAAGCTATCAATTGCATCAGCAACTTGTAAATATTTTTTATACTGGTTTCTAGAAAAAAATTTTAACACGTATTTTTCCGGAACGTATCTATCGCGTAAAAGCAGAACTGGGTGTAGCTCTGAAAACTAAAAAACTTATAGGCTACCCGAGAGTAAAAAATAATAAATTAAAATATTCAAGTCCAACTTATAATTTTTAAGATTCCTTGGAGCTCGTAACACTAAATAGTTCCAAAAATGATGAACGAAAATGTAGGGAAATAAAGTCGTGTCATGTTAGATTTCCAAAAACTCTACAAAATCACAATTAACGATACCTTTCTCATTTTCTCGTACTGAAGAGATTTTGGACCATATATGAATCTTTAGAAATGTCTTAATTCGTGATTTAACATAAATGGCAAAATATAGTTGGGTCAAAACTTTTACCTTCAGTACTCCAATTTTATACAGTTCTAAGGGTACCTTAACACCACGTATTTACCAAAAACATAATAATCCAACTTCAAATTAAACGAGCAACACAAATGTATTTAAACCTCAGACTTCCGTCGATGCATTTTACTAATCATAGGAAAATAATTTCTGGCATATGTCACATTCCATAATCTCAACAATGAAAAAAAACCAATAACATTATCAAAAATGTTTAATCCACCTGAAATCCAATGAATTTCGTAAGTCAATTTCAATAAACATATGAATGAAAAAATGTGATAAATTGACTTCTTATAAGTGGAGGTCAACAACATTAAATACATGTTAAAATTGCTCCAATTTTTTTTTCACTTGATCTCAGTCTGTTCAATTATTTTTTGTTGCACTTGTATCGTGTGTATGTTTAAACGAAATACTCTTATTTTCAAATTCAATTAAATTATTTTTTTCACTCGAAAGACTTAAAAGTGTGTTGAATGAAGTTAGTAAAATGATAAAAATACATATATGTAAGAAGTCGTAAATGTAATTTGATTTTGGTTCGAAATAGTTGATCTACTTTTGAGCATGACGATGATGATGAAAAAAAAATTATTTTTTTTTATAGATTTTCAAATTTCTCTATTTTTTTTTATTATTGATTAATGAAGAAAAATTGTTTGAACGGAATTTTAGTTTCTTTTAATGCTTGAGGTCCATATTGGTTAGATTTACTTTTATGAAATGTGATATTGTGGAAGGTATTTTCACTACATAAACCATTTGTCGTCGCCATTTTGTAAATTTTTTTTCAAGGACCGAACCATAGCGACATCTTCTTTATTGAAAATTTTTTAAAATTAAAAATTTTTTTTTTCAGAACATTTTCACGTCAACTAGGATGCACCTTTTTTTGTAGCCCTTTTTTTGTATTCTTGATTTTTTTTGTATTCTTGAAATAAAAAATTCTTTAAAAAAAGAATACTGAAATTTTTTTTATATTTTTTCATCTTACTCAAAAAAATGGCTAAAATTTAGGCCTCTAGGCCAAAATACCCCAATAATTTATTTAATCATAGCAGATGAGAACATTTTTGATTGTTTATTTTTTACGTTACCATGGCAACTATTTTGAATCATTATTATACATATATTATAACACTTTTTATTTTAAGACTTATTTTTTAAGTAATAAAAAGCAATTATATTGGCTTTTAAAAATCGGATATTTTTTGTAACGACTAACAAAAATCTGTTCTGTAGACATTTTCTTTTAAAATCTAAAAACAAACAGTCATCACATTAATCATACCTCCATTGTGTACCATCAAACAACTTAAGATTATTTCATAAATAATATCTGATCATATACAACGTTCCACTGTATGCATAAATTCATCTTTTAGTTTATTATGTATATTTTTCCTTCCAAGTCAATTAACGGATGTTATATTTCAGTGTAGAATCAATTGTTGTTTTATTTTCTTTTTTTTAATGAGAAACAAATATATTTTTTTTGTCAAACAGATAACGAAATAGAGTATAATGATTCTGACATCAATAATAAGGTACATCATTTTGTGATGTTTGAACTGAAATATGTTCGCAATATTGATAAAAGTTTGAATTTTGAAGGACATTATTGTCGAATAATTTTTCTCTGTCTATTTCATTTGTTTCTTTATATATGAAGGATTTTCAATGTATGGGTATTATTTGTTTGAAAAATGAGATAACTAAACACAACGATGAGATAAATGAATTTCTTTGTTGTTGGAAAATAATGTCGTTCTGTGAAACGATTTTAACCAGGGTTGTGCCGTAGACAAAATAGATTACTTTACATGTAATAGATTACGTGTAAATTACGCGAGATATTTTCGTGTAATCTATAATGTAAACTATTATGTAATCTATTTAATTAATATGTGCATTCTAAACTTTTTTAGCAATTAAATTAACTTTTTTCAAGATCGCAAGATCTTGTTTTTGACAATATTATTGATCATGTCTTGCGAAAAAATCGAAAAAAACTTCTCAGTAGGGATAATACAATATTTCCACATATTTCTTCTTAAATTAAAATTAATAGATTACACCAAATTTACATGGATGACATAGATTACATTACATAGATTACATGTAATGTAATCTATTTTAGATTACGCGTAAAGGAACAACCCTGATTTTAACTATAATTTTTAGTTACAGTTATAATTTCGAGGAAGATTCTTATATAATTAATTGTTCTAGTTTGGTTTCAAATTTTGATAAAACATATCATTAGTTATCAATGTTAGTAATATTTTGGTTTAAAATCAAACATAAAAATATAATTTGTGAAATTATTGTTAAATTAACTGCGGTAAATAAATGATTAATTAAAAATTAAGGGGCCAGAGGTCATGTGTTGAATTTTTCTCATATTTGTAATCTAGGTATAAATAGAATACCTGTTTATTACATTTGTTTTATTAAAATAAATTTTTGAATATTATTGAAATTATATTCAAATTTTTGAATGAGTTTGATTTTTTTTCGACAGACTATTTTTACTATGGTATTACTATGGTTGTTATTTGATGTTTCATGATAAGAATTATATACATGGATCAAAGAAAAAATCGAAAATATATAATTAATCAATAATTTGAAATAATTTGATAAAAGATTAAAATAAGAAATTCTAGTTCTTCATCGTTACGTCAAAGTTGTACAGGTTCACATCTATAATAAACATTGGCTAGTTTTCGCTTGGGCCATTTTTATCATCCGTTGTGATGAGAACATTTTGCAGCGGTCTAGCCATTGAATTCAGTTTGGTATATTGAATCAGATTATACCGTTTTCGTTAAAAAGTGGTGTGATGAGTTGTAAACTGAATTTCGAAAAGACAAGTGCCCGTTTGTTTTTTATATAATGTTCCTCTCGATTGTTAAAAGATTTCATCAATTGATAGAGGGCAGTGTTCAGCTGTTACCTCCATAAATTAGCACATGTAGTATTAATTATTTGTAACCTGAGAGCGATCTTTATTATTTGTAGTCTGAGAGTAAACTAAAAAAAATAAAAACTCAAGGGGCAATTTAAAAGGAACGAGTGGAAGCACATCAACTTATCCACAATAAGTTTCCAAGCTCCAACCAATTAAGATTCATTAAGGAACATTACTATAAATTTGCTTCAGATCTACTTGCAGTATATAAATGCTGATATTTTGATCCTTAAATTTGTTTCAGGATTATGTTTGATCGGAACAAAAGAAAATTCATCAATACATAATTGATCAATAATTTATGATAAATTCAACAACAAAACGAGTAGAGCGAGTGCTACATCAGCGAGTTTTGCATTACCAACATTCATTAATTAACAACGAGCAACAAACAACAAACAACTTAAAATTAACTATCAATCGCCAATGGTCGCCAACCAATAACTGTGAACTATCAATCGACAACAATTTATTAGAAACTAGCAACCAACACCCAACACCCAACAACCAACTGGCAACACTCAACACCCAACAACCAACAACCAACAACCAACAACCAACAACCAACAATCAACAACCAACAACCAACAACCAACAACCAACAACCAACAACCACAACCAACAACCAACAACCAACAACCAACAACCAACAACCAACAACCAACAACCAACAACCAACAACCAACAACCAACAACCAACAACCAACAATCAACAACCAACAACCAACAACCAACAACCAACAACCAACAACCAACAACCAACAACCAACAACCAACAACCAACAACCAACAACCAACAACCAACAACCAACAACCAACAACCAACAACCAACAACCAACAACCAACAACCAACAACCAACAACCAACAACCAACAACCAACAACCAACAACCAACAACCAACAACCAACAACCAACAACCAACAACCAACAACCAACAACCAACAACCAACAACCAACAACCAACAACCAACAACCAACAACCAACAACCAACAACCAACAACCAACAACCAACAACCAACAACCAACAACCAACAACCAACAACCAACCACCAACAACCAACAACCAACAACCAAGAACCAACAACCAAGAACCAACAACCAACAACCAACAACCAACAACCAACAACCAACAACCAACAACCAACAACCAACAACCAACAACCAACAACCAACAACCAACAACCAACAACCAACAACCAACAACCAACAACCAACAACCAACAACCAACAACCAACAACCAACAACCAACAACCAACAACCAACAACCAACAACCAACAACCAACAACCAACAACCAACAACCAAAAACCAACAACCAACAACCAACAACCAACAACCAACAACCAAAAACCAACAACCAACAACCAACCCGTTGACGTATCGAAAATTCCCGATTTTTTCCGTTTCTTTAAGGAAAAAAATTCCTAAAAATTCCCATCGAGCTTTCAATAAAAAAATACATATAAATTCAATTATTTATTGGAAAAACTTCAAGAATCCTTCAAAAACCACACCTATAACAATATTTATCATTCCGACAACTATAAATATAGGTTTGTTTCCATATTTTTACGACTATAATTGTGTGCGCTAGTAGTTTTAGTAGAATAAAACAAACAGATGTTAATTTTATTCTGTACCGCGAATATGGTGGAACACAATAAAACAATTTATTTGATTGTATTAATATATTTAGGGCATAAACTGCACATAAACTATAGCGCATGTCCGTCTCTCGAATATTAAAAAAGGCAAATGCTACTATGATTAAATTGAATTAAATTTTCATTGTGAAAAAGATTATCCGTTTTATGATTGTTTTTTGGTTTCTCATTAGTATAAAATTTGATGTCTTTCATCTTCAAAATACCAAACAATTAAATAGATATCGAATCAAATTTATTCAATTGTTTTAAATTAAGTATACAAAAAAATACAATAAAAATCATTGTATTTTTTTATTCGTTTTACTTGTTTTATCAACGAATTTAAAAATAATTCAATATAAATTAATACATGTTAATTTGTCGAAAAGATAAAACGTTGTTTTGGGTTCGTGTTTAATGAATTTTATTCTCTCGAAAATTTGCTATGCTCGCTCACCAATAACTTTTACTTGAAAAATAAAATATTGTATTTTAAACGCTTACACAATAAATTACTATTGTTCCAATTCTTCATACAAATTGTGGAATAAGAAAGCACAGCTATGAAATGAAGCATTAAATCTATTAAAATTGCGAAGGACGTTTTTTAAAAGAAGTATATATATTCTTTGATTTAGTAGTTTTCAAAAAAATGTAAAATTGTAGTAGTTCTTTAACGATACGTAAACAACTGCTCAGAAATAAAATAATAATGCGAAACGAATCTATTTCCCTAAAAAATAAGTAAGTTGGTGTGACCATTTTTGAAAAAGGTTTAATTTAAACGCTTCTTCCTTTAGATGTAAACAAATCCCGCACTTTCCTAGTTTTTATCCGCTTGCCCGTTTTATGTGTAATATCCCCCAAGCGATCTGGCAACACTGCAACCAACAACCAACAACCAACAACCAACAACCAACAACCAACAACCAACAACCAACAACCAACAACCAACAACCAACAACCAACAACCAACAACCAAAAACCAGCAAACAAAAATCAACAACAAACAACCAACAACAAATGACCAACAGTCACCAATTAAAAACATGATTCGGATACCAACTTCATTTTCTCATTTGAACTAACATACGAGAGCAGTGATATAACAATACATCTTAAAGCAAGTTCTACTTTAAAACGTTACAAGTCCATATAAAATCACAATATAAACGCTTCTTGTCATATTATCGTTGTGAAAACGAAAGCAATTCTCTTTCCAATTTCTTAACAAATTTGCCAACAGTAACAGCAACAAAAAACATTCACAACTCAAATCAACTTTATAATTTATTGTGTCAGTCAAAAGATCGCCATTAAAGAAAATCCAATAACAAAACTCAATCAACCACTTTCCCCATTTCTTTTAAACCGATCATAACCTGTCCATCTTCAACCTGTTATTATTATTTCAATTTTTTTTCAAAATTTATTCGTAGATTTGTTTTATTCTTCTTGCAACGTGAAGAAAAAATAAATTATGGAAATCAAATTTTAAAATAAAAATTAGACACACTAACCAATTGATGATAATGATGATATGGCAGAAATTTTTATCAAAATAAAATTATAAAACTTAAAGCTAAAAGCTAATATTAGAAAGTTTAATATTGGTGCATGCAAAAAACAAAGATGCAAAAGAAATTGATCTTAAGAAGTCTGAGGGTTAGTTGGAATGTTGCTATCACGAATACATAAACTAGAAAAAAAGATACGTTTAGTAACTATAAAATAATTAGATGATTTTGGATTATGATTCAGATGGTTGGATTTCTAAAGCAATCGGAGTTTGCTATTCAAGCATCCCCTCGTATTTATTGTATATTTTAATGCTTCAAATATAAATCATAATTTTGATTGCGGAAACTTTTCATTTTGTTAAGTTGAATAATGATAATTATACTCTGACAAGTACCAACAATATATTTATATTTTAGTTTTCGAAACGCAATTGGTGCATGTCAAACTAACCTTAAAATATTTTTAGATTATTTGTATTATTAGAGCAATTATGGAATAGAATTTATTGTGGTCAATGCAAGACAAATCTTTTTATATATTTCGATTTTTAGAGAAAGATATTTCGATATAGGTCTGCCGAGTTTGTTTGTAAAGAGCAATGGTAATTCTACAATTATTCTACAATTCTACAACTGAATCTAAAACAGTAATAAAAAAAAATGTAGTGAATGGGTAGATGGCGCAAACGCATGGGATCTTGATGACACTTTTGTATGTGATCCGAGTTCACTTAACAATGGAAGTTGAATTCTTTTCACTCTATCCAACATTTCAATAACAAAACTGAAATCATTTACATCACTGCCATTAACATGTGAAGAAAAAAGGCCAACAAAACAAAACCATTAAATAAAATACATGCAAAATAATGACGTCGATTATTCTCAGAATTTATCGAATTTGTTTTGTACAGAAATTAAGCTCGAATAATCGAGAAATGAAGAAAAATTTTATTTAAGGAATTCCTTTTGCAGAACGAAATTTAGTATAAGTATAAAACCATTTAAATAGAAGCAAAGTGATTTTTTAATTGTGAATAAAGTTTTAAGTGTTATTTAATAGAAATATCTTGCGTATTATTTTTGATGCTGTGTTATACTGGAGGTTTCTACAGTTAACCGTTGAAGTTTTGGAAGCTATTGGAAGATTATTCTAGATCGGAATATTGAATGCTGCATTGTTGTTCTGTTGTTGTGAAACAATAAAGTGATGAAGACTTAATACAATAAAACCTGATGTTTTTGGTTACTAATCAGTGATCAAATCTAGAAGGAGATCAGTAAATTATGTTTATAGAGTTGAGAGTTAGGCCAATTCGAGGAAGGTAGAGAAATGCGATATTGTCTTATGTTTTTATTTAAGATTTAAGCTAATAATTATAATAATTTTTAATCCAAAATATGTCATCAAAAGTTTAACACCATTGACCTGGCAATTACCAAGACGTTCGATGCCAGTTGCCCAAATACTAAGGTAAACGACGAGAAGGACGCGATTTGGGGAAGCAAGGAGTTGTGAAAATTAAAAACAGAAACACGGAGGCTTTTTAATAGATCAAAACAATCCGGCAACTGGGAGTAGTATACCAGGGTGCTTTCCACCTACAATAAAGAGGACAAACAGGGACAGATTCAGAACCTTTTGTGACAATATCTCGGCAGCGTCTGTAGCAGCTAAACTGAATAAGTAGGGAATGCAATCCCGGGATTTTTGGCATGATGAAGCCCGGGATCCCAGGATTCGTCATGCAAAAAATCCCGGGATTGCAATCCCTATGCATAATGTTTTGGCGAAGGACGATTTCGAGATTAAAACTTCGTTGAGAAGGCCGAATAGAATTCGTACAGACGATGAGCATAGAGAGCTACTCTTTTTCTAGAAACGCCCTCTCCGGGATGCATAAGCGCGTGTGCAGAAGAGGCGAGTAAAAAGAATAGTAAAAGACCAAGCCAAGAGTATTTATTAAATGATAACAATAATAAACAAAGAATAAAAAAAATGGAGAATGGAAAAGTAGTTTTACATTTTATAAAATGACTAGGTAGTTTCATTTAACTTTTTATGAGATAATGTGAATTTCGTAATAATAAATTGATGAATTTTATATATTTTCATCAAAAATTTTGTATTCTTTTGCAATTGCTTTGTGAAGGTAACGAAAACAAAAACATAAAAAAACGGGCACTTTGAATAATTAATTTAAGTGATTTTAAACAAATATAATATTAAAATAATATTTGGTGTTTGCCATGGTTCATGTTGGTTTACTAATATTATATTAATAAATTAGTTTTTTATAATATTAAGAAAATTATGGAAAATTAATATAATTTTTTATATGTATCTCAAAAATTTAAATTTTTTTCCATTTAAATTGTACCTTTAAAAAAAGGCGAAAAAATGTATGACGTTGGCATTAAAAACTATGTATGATGTTGGCGTTGAAATACTTTTAAGGTTTAACTAAATTTAGAATATATACTAGAATATTCTATATGAATATATACTAGAATCCACTACAATGAAATGCTATCCCAAAAATTGGTTGATCTTATCAATCAGTCAATGGAATCCTATTGCTTTCCCAACAGTCTCGAAGTAGCCCAGGTATGCCCCGTATTCAAATCCGGAGATTCTTATGAAGTTTCTAATTACAGACCGATATCTATTCTCTCTACGTTCTCAAAATTAAGTTAAACAAAATAGGTGTAGGTATTAATGAGCTTAAAATATTTGAATCGTATCTAAAAAATCCTTCTCAGTTTGTGAAAATTGATGAAACTTTAAGTTCTTCCCTAGACATAAAACATGGTGTTCCGCAAGGCTCCCTATTGGGTCCTTTATTATTTATAATATATGTAAATGACCTATTTTATCTGGATTTACATGAAAAACCTCAAATGTATGCAGATGACACTGCAGTCCTATATAACGAATTGAGTTGCGATGATCTCATGATTAAAATGCAAGAAGACATGAATAAAATAAATGAATGGGCGGTCATCATTTCAAATTAAATTTCTCTAAAAGTAATTACATTATTTTTGAAACTCCTAACAAAAATTTAAATGACATAGATTTGTACAATATTAAGGTTGAGAATCATTAAGGGCTTCTTATTGATTCGTGTCTGGATTTTGAACAACATATAAAAACAATTAAGGGAAAAATCAGAACAATATCTTTTATACTATTTAAAATGAAAAATGTATTACCAATAAATATTAAATACAATATCTTTAATGCCCACGTAATGAGTCAAGTGCGATATTTGCTTCGTATCTGGGGATTTTCAGCTAAGTTTAGACTGAATGAAGTTAAACGTCTTAGTAATAGATGTTTAAAGAGCGTAAAAAACTTACCAAAGTTAACCCCTACAAGATAACTGTATAACCAAAATAATCTGCCTTTGGATGCTTTAATAATGTTCGATTCAGTTCTACTTGTATTTAAGATAGAGAACAACTTATTAAAAAATAATATGTCGTTAGCAATTGTAGGCTCAGTTCATAATTATTCAACACGCCAAAAAGATAATTATTATTTGAATTTTTGCCGCACAGTCAGAGGTCAAGCAAATTTTTTGTACTAAGGCCTATCCTTTTTTAATAAATTACCGGAAAATATTAAAACAATCAAGAAGATTTCTTAATTCAAGGAGGTACTGAAGATACATGTCTACCAATTATACACAAACTAATTATATAATTTTTTTTTCTGTGACGGGAAAAAAGTTTAACATTTTACTTCTGCTGACAGGTGCAAAAATGCTACTTTTCATAAAATACTTTTTTCCCCGGGAAAAAAGTATGTACTTTTTTCCCGGATAGATAAAAATATATATATAAATACATATATACACATAAATGATAAATATTATGAATATTTATGAACATTTATGACTATTTTAATGTTAATGAAAAGTTATACCGTTTTCTTCTTGATGTTAATAACTGGTTTTGACAAATAAAATGAAACTTAATTTTAAGTTTTTATTCAAGAAAAATTCGTATGGTGTGGTGAATATACATATTGTAATATTTGTTTAATATTATTTTTTCAATAATTATATTAATATTTGTCCAGTCACAGAAAAAAATAGTGTATTATACACGGGAAAAATTGTAGATTTTAGCTCTCGGTTTTTTGTCTCCCTCCGCTTCGCGTCGGGAGACAACACAACCTCGAGCTAAAATCTACTACTTTTTTCCCTTGTATAATAAATAACTATTAAGTACTTGTAATAACTAACTGATATAAAAGATGTAAAAATAGGAAAAATATAAACTAACAACCTAAAAATTGATAAAATACAATAAGTACTGAAAATAAAAATAATACAGCTTCAAATGTCTACGGATAATCACACTACGTGCTTTTGTAGACGATAAATAATAAAAAAACTTGAACTATATGTTTAATAGGTAAGCAAATAATGTAAACTTAATGTAAATGAAAAACATATAAATTGATAAAAAAAAAATAAATGAAGTAAAAAAAAAATATTTCAAAATAATTAATAAATTAGTAAAATAAAAAAGTGCACGACATGTGCATAGACTCGTTTCCATGCACATTATTGGAACGAAGAGTACAAGTATTACATTTTACGAAGAATTAATCCACCTATCTCACCTATTTAATTGAAAGCTTGAACTTAGAATTATAGAATTTTAAAATTAGCATTAATTCCCGGTCGGATAAGAAGAATGGAAGTCGTAATCCGGCTCTAATTTCAGTGAAACTGTATCACTGGCTATAACTTATAATTTTCGAGAAATTGAAAATAAAATTTAAACGAATGTTCTTTATTGTTTAATATTTAACTCTTGTTCCATGATCTACCTAATCTATATATATATCCACAAAAAACAATAATTATCACAGTCACCAAACAAAATCCATAACGCTATGCTTAAATCCGAATTCCACACGAATCATTTCACTTTCAAACTATCCAAATTACTAAAAAAAATTTTAATGTTTTTATTTTTTATAATTTGGTAACTTCGATTAAGTAAAAGTTTATTATATACCAACTCAACATGTCTTAAATAATAGAAATCGAAAGTAAGAAGAAAAATTTAATTGTTTATACTTAATAAAAAAAATTAATTATTCTTCATATTTGATTTAATTTAATTTGATTATAGAAAAAAAAAATTAAATAGTTATTGTTAATGTTAATGTTAATCTTAATTGGTCTGACGACGACTTCATCGACTTATTGTTTTGTTTTAGGAATTTTTACGGAAGAAGTTTGATAAGTTGTTAGACATCCGAAATTGGTCAATATAAATTTATGTTTGGAATAATAATTTCAATAGTAAATTATATCGATTTATCAGCTAACCTTCTTCCAAATCAGACTAATGGTAGAAATATTTGTCATTTCCTGTATATAAATATATATATGGTTTAAAATAAAATATAATTCGAAAATAGTTTTGTCAATTACAAACGTCAAAAATTGACAATTTTTTCCATATAATTCGTTATTGAATGACAATACAATAAAAACCGTTTATGGTGACAGATTTGTTACTTTTTTGTTGAGGTAATTTTTTCTTGGTTTTGGTCTTTATAATTGATGTCAGATTACTTCGCATGGAATTTTTGTTTAAATATTATCTGTTTGTATTTTAGATTAAAAGTGTTACATGTTGTCGGAAAAAACGAAGCTTGAAATTTTTGATTGGTTAGGAAATTTTAGAGCGATAAAGAAAATGAAAACATAAAATATGTGTAAATTTTTCAATCGATTGCATTGCGGTCACCATCTTTCATGGTATTTCCATAGAGATAAGGATTTATGTGTTGGTTGGTGTTGGTTTTCTTTTTTTAGGAATTAATTTTTAGGAGTTTTTTGTGCATCAATTGATGCACTCTTATGGAGAAAATAGCACGAGTAAGAGGTAATTAGGAATAATTTTGGTTGCGGAACCAACGAATTTAAGGGGAGGGGGGGGTATGGTTTTAAAATTATTTTTTTTAAATTTTTTTATTTTTTTTTTCTGAATGAAGAATATGTCGAGAATATTGTGTACAAATTTTAGGTCAATCCGAGTAAAACTAACGGAGTTACAGCGTTTCAACAGAGGGGGGAGGGGGGTGGTTTTGAAATTATTTTACTGCATTTTTTTAAATTTTTTTCTGAATGAACAATATCGAGAATGCACACAATGTGCAAATTTTAAGTCAATCCGAGTTAAACTAACGGAGTTACAGCGTTTTAACAGGGGGGGAGGGGGAGGGGTATGGTTTTAAAATTATTTTTTTTTGCATTTTTTTAAAATTTTTTTTTAAATGAACAATATGTCGAGAATATTGTGAACAAATTTTAAGTCTATCCGAGTAAAACTAACGGAGCTACAGCGTTTCAACAGGGTTGCCGTTTGACCCCATTTTCCCGAAAACGTCATTTTTGAAGTTCGTGAACATTAGAACTTAAAATCTACTGAACTGATCCTTTTGAAAATTTGAACATTACTACTTCACATAAATCAACAGGTAATCAGTAAGAGTTTTTTTTTCATTTTTTTCTATTTTTTAATAACAAATTAACCGCAATTTTTTAAACTAATATCGTCTTTTTCACTCCCAAGTGCTGCAAAAAATAGAAAAAAAAATCTTCGTGATTACCTCGAGAAATACATCACATTTAAAATACATATCAATTTTTTTGTTTCACATGATCCAGTAACGGGTTATAATGTTCACCGCAAAACCACTTTTTTTCAAGGCTACTCTGGAGATTCAACGTCACCGACTTGTTTTTCAATATTTTTAATTGAAAATTTTTTCTGACATACTTCAAAAATTGTACAATAATATGTAATTAAATTTAATAAAATTATATTACTCATGTCGCCGCAAAAAAAATCACAAAAATATACTTTTTTCGTCTTTAAAACCATACCCCCCCCCCCCCCCCCTTAACATATGTTCAAAAATCTTGATTAAAGTCGCATTAAATTAATCCTACTCTCTCGATAGCAAAAACATGTGTGCGAATTTATAATATAAATTCTTGGAGACCTAAGGCGTTGAAGCGGAAAAAATACAACATGCTAGATTCAGTAGTTCTAGGTAAGGTCGATAAGGTTCTATTGAACCAGATATTGAAGGATTAGGAGTGCAAAGTTCAGTCATTGAAACTCCTCTATATAATGAAATCCTAAAGCTATTTGAATAAAACAAATAATTTGATAGAGTTTTTATCTAGTTCTAAGCATGCAAAAAATTCTATAAAAAGAAAAGGAACAACTCCAACGCTTACAAATCCATAGCAAATAAGGAAATGTGTACTGATTACTGTAAGCAATTTAATTTAACTTAACTAGCAACTATTTTGATACTGGCGGTCACCACTTATTTCCTTAATTTAAACTTGCTATTTAACGACGATACTGGTTAAAAAAAAACATAATATTTATTAATTATCAATAAAAAAAAGTTGGTCAATTGCGAATAAAATTCGGTCACCGTGAGTGAATTCGTGAGGATTCCGTAAGCGAAGAAGAACAAAATATCAAAAATGTTTGCCAAAATTTTTTATACTGTCTATCAGAACATAAAAAACCGGCTCCCTATAACTTAACATTTTTTTCCTGTCCCTTTTGAGCTAACTCTTGGCCATTCCGAAGCATAGTTTCAGTCCAATAAACATTTTATTGGCACCTTGCTTTGTTAAAGCATCGGCAATAGCATTTTCTTGTATCTTTAAGTGGCTGGGTGCCTACACAAATGTGACACTATTTTTATAAGAAATATTTTGTAAATGTGCAAACACTCGAAAAAAAATATTCATGCTAGTTTTGAATCAAAGCCGGTATATTGGTATTTCCTTTCAGCACATAGAAGACCGCAACTGCTAATGGCAACAATTTTGACTTGAAGTATTGTTGTTGTTTTGCCTAAAGCAAGCGTTTTTATTTTAGGACCACAAACTCTATTGGTAACTGAGACACGTAAATTAGAAATGCACTTTTTATCCCAAAAAATAAAAATAAATTATTTTTTCTAAATATTTTGTTCAATTATGAAAGTAATTGCTATAAAAACAAATAAAAAAAGACGAAAATGTACTAATTTTCTGCATATGAAATGAAAAATAAAAGACTCCAAAGGAGTGAAATAAAAAAAATAAAATTTTACTCTTAGGAGGAAGAACAATATTACAAATATAAAAATTTTAACTAGTGAATATTATTTTAAGGAGTGATTAGAGTGCTTGAATAAAATAAAATTGTAAACTTTGCAATATTCAAAATAATACAAAAATGGTTTTGTGTAAAATTTTAAAATACATTTTTAAGGAATACTAAAGTGGATAACCTACTTGAGTCGATAAAAAACATGTAATTTTTTAAAGGCCTCACATTGTAACCCTGTAAAACAACCAAAACAACTTTTTATTTAATTTTTAACATGACATTTGTTTTGATAGGTAAGTTTTATACGCTTCTTAAATTTCAGATTCAGCATAGGATTTATAGCTAACGAGATAATCGGTATTATGGGAAAAACGCATTTTACTCTCACTATTTTTACTTTATTTCAAATGTGTTTAAGGTCTGTCTCATACTGCTATTTTGTAATTCTATGTTACTACCGAAACTTTTGTGTTAATTTAGTGAAAAGGTTCATTTCAGAAAACGCGTACTCGTTTGTACAAACTAACGGGAATCTTCTGATTCGTTTAAATTTCAATAACAATTTTGATTTCTAAAATATTTTTTTTCATTTTTTTTACCTTGTAAACAAATAATATATTATATATTGTGCATTGTGCACGAGTATATGCAAATTTCACGCACGTTTTTTTGCTAATTTTAAGTTTTTCTAAATATTAAATAAATAAAATTAGTTAAAGTCAAAAAGTATTTGAATTTTACATTTTTAAACCATCTAAACATGTAACAACCATTAAAAATCTGTTCAATATACATTTTTACTTAAAATATAAAAACAAACAGTCAACAAATTAGTCATACCTTCATTTCGTAATATCAAACAGCTTAAGATCATTTCAAAATAATATCTGACAGTATACAACGTTCTACTGTATACATTCATTTACATTTCGCTGTACTACGTCACATGTAATTTTCCCCTCAAATCATTTAACTTGTTGTTATATGTCATGCGTAATCAATTTTATTTTTAGTTTCTTTTCTTTTCTTTCTTCACATAGAAGCAAGCTAGCAAATACATTTTTTTGTGGTTGTTAAACGATCATTAAAATAAAGGGGTATGATTCTGCGCAAATCTTACCATCATTTTCACCTTGTAATGGTTTACTTGGTGTGTTTCACCTTGTAATGGTTTACTAAATTGTATTCGCATTAATAATAATTGATTGAACTTTGAAGATTGTTATGATTTGACTTGATGATTTTCAATGTATGGGTTGAATTTTGTATTTGATAGGATGTCAGAACCACAGCGACAGAGTTGAATAGAAAGTTTTTTGGAAATAAATTCGTTCTTGAAACGATTTTCAATTGTAAATTTAGTTAAGTTCTAAATTTGAGAGAATTTGTTTAGTTTTCAAACATTTCGAAATTTAAAAAAAAACAAAAACATTTTTGTGGTTTTTAAACGCAAAATGCGGATTTGTATTGTATACAAATCAAGTAGTTGTTTATTTTGACCATCAGCCAATGTATGGAGAAAATAGTCATGTTCTACTTTGTTTGATTAATTTTGTATTAATAAATAGTTTTGATTTTTCTAAAATGCCAGAAATTTTTTTTGGGTAGATTTGATCGCTTTACAGATATGAGCGTTGAGTGAGTAGAAAAAAAAACATAAAAATGATCGAGTTGATGAAATGTTTAATGGAAAATTACTAAAAGATATTTTTGTGAATTTTTGGTTGTTAAGGGAAAAATTTTTTTTAATAAGGTTGGAATATTTTTGTTATCCCGGTATAAACAGAAACCTGTTTATTACAAATATTTGATTTTTGACTAATTTTTTTGGTATCGTATTACAAATAATAAAGAAAGCGGACGTATTTTTAAATGAAAATTCAAAATTTATGTATGTGATCGCATTTGTAAATGAAGCGTCCATTTTCTAATGATACGATTTAAATTGAAAAAAAAAAATGAAAAAAAAAATTAGAATTTAAATGTTTGACTTACATATAAAAAGTAATTTTAATTGTCTATAATTTTCTTAATATTATAAAATAATATATTAAAATATCATTAAACCGAAATGAAAAATGCCAAAAAAAAAATATTAAATAAATATAATAATTTTTTTAAATCACTAAAATTATTTATTCAAAGTGTCTTTTTGTTTTTTGTGTTTGTTTTCATTACCTTTACTAAAAAATTACTGAAATGAAAAATGCCAAAAAAAAAATATTAAATAAATATAATAATTTTTTTAAATCACTAAAATTATTTATTCAAAGTGTCTTTTTGTTTTTTGTGTTTGTTTTCATTACCTTTACTAAAAAATTACTTAAATTTTGATTCGTTTCGTTTTTTATTATTCGTGAAACATGCAGCTGACATTTGTGTACATATATGTGCTTACGTATTTTACGGTATGTGCATGGTGTGGTGAGTGGTCCACATCATGTTCATGACGTGTGTTATTTTATGCACAGGGATTTTATTTCATGCACAACAATTACATATTTCAAAATTGTTTTGCGAGCATTTCACTATAAAATAATATACAAGGGACGGTCCACGTCAACTGTAATAATGTTCTAGACATGTTTAAAGACATAAAAAAACGCTCAAAGGCTTAAATTTGTTTGGCGAATTAAAAAATTTCAAAATGGCAACCTTAAAACGGCCGCTATCTGTCGCTGTAGAACCACCTTTGTAATTTGGCTGCTTACACAAATTTAAGATTTCAAATGATGCGATCTTTTGCTTAAACTGTTGGCAATGAAACGTTGTTTCTAATGCTGTAAGGTGTACAAGTTGGTGGATAGAAAATATGGAAAATTTTCGCAGCGAAATTTCGACCGAAAAGTCTTTTTCGTTTACACACATTTTTCGATTTGATTCAAACTGTTTTCAGTGGAAAAGAGAATAAAATAAAACGTTTCGTAGAAGAAATTTCTTTTTGTTGCGAGTAGTTCTCCCTTTATAGCTAGGATAGTTTTTGAAAACCACGGGTTTTATATATGTTCAATTTAATGTATCTCAAGAACTGGTTGACGGATTTTTAAAAATTTTTGTTTGTTTTAATGGTGAACATGAGTTAGTTTTATTAAAAATAATTACAGTTACAATTTTTTATAATTTATTATAAAAAATTCAAAAAAAAAAACAATAGAGAGGGGTTGGAGGGTTGATATCTCCGTTTAATTTTATGTTTTTTCTTATGATTTTATAATTTCTTATTTTTCTACATAATACCAAAGATTTGGATTTTTGCGAATTCTTTTGAAACAAAAACATCGCCAAATCTATCGCCAAACATCGTCAAATTCTCCATGTTTCTGGATTTTTGTAGAAAATTAATGAAGTTTTAAAACTATGAAAGGAAATATAAAAAACAATGGGGATATCAACCCCCCAACCCTTATTATTTTTTTATTTTACATTTTCGAGTCGCCATTTTGAAAAAATAATTTGAATGCCACTCACAACACTATCAACATTTAAAGTCCAAGAAGGCATCGTTTGAGATCTTAAATTTTGTGTTGGCAGCACAATTGCACGGACGGTTCTACTATTTAGATCAAAACAGCGGTCATTTTAAGGTCACCATTTTGAAATTTTTTAATTCGCCTCACGGCATTCGAAAGCTCCCGTTAACATAACAAATTTAGGTCTTGGAGCGATGTTTTACGTCTTATAAAAAATATCTAGAACAGTGTTTCAGTTGACGTGGAACGTCTCAAATAAATCGCGTCTACCCAGAATTATTGTATAGCCAACCAAAACAAAGGAATTTATATTGAAAAGTAAAAAAAATAAATTATAATATATTTTTCCATTATTTGTTGATAAAAATTGATGATAATAAATGCCTGGATTGGTACACGATTTATTGGATGATGTTTAATTCTTGTACTTAGATTTAAAAAAAAGGCTGTTGGCTACGTGTTGAGATAGAAAGACAGTGAGAGGAAGAGGAGACAGTGAGAGAGAAGAGGTTTTTCCAAATTATAAAAATTAAATCAGTAAAATTGTTAACGGTAATTATTACGAGTGCGGTAATGTACAAATTACAAATTTCGTAGGTCACCGATAATTTTACCATATGCAGATTCAAGAACATGTAACAGCCCAGTTAGCTGTAGCTGGTTTGAAATTTCCTTGTGTTCGCTTTGTGCCTTTTGGATTTATTTTTTTTAAAACTAATCTAAATTCCAAACTAGTCTACAATTCAAGAACAATCAAACTTAGAACCTCCATATCTAGATCCAAATGTTATCAGGTATAAACAATATTTGTATGAATAATAATCGATTAACTGTAAATCTGAATATTGTTTTATTTAATTAATAAATGTTTTTTGTTTCAGCTATGACACCAGGAAATACCTGATATCCACAATTCATTAAATTTGTATATCAATTTATCTAAATTATGAGATTACAAATTATATAAATATTTCTGTAACCTTTTCTTAAATAACCAACCAAAAATTCTAACTAACAAGAACTATAAAATCAACAACTTTCAGAATTCGATTACAAAATTATATTGGATGATGAGTTTTATACGATATGATCTATGTTTTCCGAATATGTTAAATTATTAATAATTTATTTGTGTTTTCCGTTCCCATGACAAACCCAATTCAATTATCTGGTTTCCATCTATAAATAAGTAATTATATCTCTAAATCCATTCATTAATTCCTGGAAATTGTAGATAATTGAAAAATATAAAATATTTTTGTTTACAAAATTGACGCCTAAAGGTTACCAATACCATTAATGGGTAAGACATTTTGAGAAGGTGAAGAAAGTCATGTGTGGAAGATATATGTATCGATAAAATAAAGTGAAGGGATTTTGATGTTTTCACAATTATTTAATGGAAAACAAGTTTTATTTAATTGTTTTAAAAATATATTTTATTTTTTAATTGTTAGTCGACTGTTGTTTAATATGTTAGAACAAAGTCGTTTCTTTTGTTAGTACTTTAAAAAAAAAGGAATTTATCGTTCACTGGTTTACGCATCGGTCTTTAAGCCATGAAAACTTCTATATACCGCAGTAAATATAATTAATAATTTCAACATTAATTTTAATTATCTAATTATTAACAAAACAATAATATTTAAATGACGTGTTATATTAAGGTCTTACGAGTTTGATATATTTCGCAATTTAAATCGCTGATGATTTTTTTTTGTTTTGTTTGAAAGTCACGAATATTTTTAGCTTTGTTTCAAGATGAAATTAATTAAAGTAAATGTTTGAGATATTCAACTTTGAAGATGATTGACACAATGTGTATATATTAAAAAAAAAATCTTCAACCAAACAATATCACCTAATCAATCAAAACAAATTTCTATCAAACTTGAAATTGCTAATTAAAATCGTGATCAAAAATCAGATCAGAATATGATTAATAACAATCATAACACAATCAATTGCTACCCCTTGTGTCCCTTTCATTTAATATAAAATTATTAATTTTTTTTTGTATAAATGGGAGAAAAGAAATTAAATTTTTTAATTAAAGAAAGTGAAAGCTAATTTTAGGTAATGATCGTATCATTTAATGATCATATAGGGAAAATTTTTATATTTATTGTTTAAAATGAGAGAAGAAAGATCGCGATTATGGAACGTGATCGTAATTTTTTATTTTCTGTTGTTCTTAATCATTTTATTTTTGTCGATCACGAAAATTTTAAATTCTCAGGTAGAAAGGAGTTTTAATTTTGCTTGAAATGATCTTACATGTGTGGTTGTTGTATTTGTGTGTCAAATCTGACCAATATACGGAAAAGTTGGTGCTAATTGCTGTGACGGTATTGTATATTAGAATATTTTTTTTTTATTATTTAGCCCTAAGACTCATGTTTTGTTTTAGCATTGAACCTACAACAAATTCTGTCAAAGCTCCTAACACCATGCTCCGTGCGCCAATGACAACTTTCCTGAAATCGGAAAGACTAGGCCAACTGTTACACATTGATATAATCGGTTCTTACCCCTCGATCTAAGTTCGATCAAGTAGGAATTTTGACTCTCTTAGAAAATCTGACTCAGTTCCCGTTTCTTTTGATGTTACGGAAACTTACCGCCAAACCTATCTGTAAGCTGCTAGCCACAAATGTGTTCCATGTTTTTGGTTGTTCCGAAACAATTGTCTTAATACTTAGGGTATTTAAGGTGCATCGCACCCTTACATCTCTATACTCCCCACAAGCTAACGCGTCCAAGCGGGTGAACAAAAGTAACATCACTTGACTAGGTGCGTACCTGACCGAAGATCATACTCGGTGGAACGTGCAACTTAGCGAAATTGCTTGTGCTCTTCGATATTCCTTGTATCAAATTTTAGGATGTTCTCCCTATTTGGACCAACCATGATCACTCATGGTACGTCTCATTCCTTGATCATCCAGATCAATTAGCCGGAATTCGCTCTCAAATTAAAGAGCTGGCCGCTAAAGCCTTCGTGAAAAACGGGGCTCGCTATAATTTACGTGCTAAGGAACGTACTTTTGTCCCCGGTGATCTCGTCTGCCGTTGAAACTTCGTTTTGAGCGACGTCAGAAAACAGCTAAGTACAAAATTAGCTCCAAATTTTGTGAGAGCCAAGGTTATAAAGTTAGTTGGTAGGACATCCTATGAACTACACCATTCCAAAATCGTGCGTCAGTAGTTATGCTTCCCTCCAGTTCTCCTTTCATTTTCGATTGTCCTAAACGTCTGTCTCGTTTTTCTTATACACTGGATCGATCACCGATATTCGACCCTTGGTTTTAATTTTTTTATTTGGCCCGGTTAGCTCAGTCGGTAGAGCCGAGAGTCGTTATCTTGGGTTTGGGTTCGATCTCTGTTCTCATTTCACTTATTGGTTTTTATAATTCTCTGAACAAATGTGGGCAGCCAAACTTTTTACTTTCGTCCTGTCCTATAATGGGAAAAATATTCTGTGTCAGTAGTACTTTCATTTTCTGTTCTCTTTACCTAAAGTCTCATACTATAGCGTTATTCGAGAATGTATGCATACATTTGCTCAACCCACTTGTTTGCAAAAACACAATTTTTAAAATATTTTGAAGTACATCTGACACTTCCGGGAAGCCAGAATTAAATTCCTTTTTTTTTATTTTCTATTTTTATCGCCTATATTATGGAAAAGTAAAACGAATTTAAAAACTACGAAACAAACAATTTGTTAATAAAATTTATGCTAACGATATTTTTTTTGTTTGTGCTATTGGATTTTTTTTTTAAACGAGTCGAAATTGAGTTGGTTTTGAGGTATTGATTTGGCTAGTTGGCTCGATCAGTGAGTTTTTTTGGTGGTGCAGTGGAACTTCACTGAACAAATTTTGGTTTTAACAAAAAAGAACCGGTAGTGTTTGGAGTTAGTGGCAGGATGTTCGTGCACGACCGACTGGTGTATATCTTTACGGTATACCAAACCTTTTAAAACAATTTGTGTTTTGGACGACCCAAAAAGTCGAAATTTGAACCCAAGTATTTAAAATACTTCGAATACAAGTAGAATAGGTGAAATAAAACAAAACGTGAAACAAAAAATTCAAATTGCAAGAGTTCACATGTTATTGGAAAGATAAAAACTGATCTAACACAAAATAAATATATAGCAAAATTTTTGCTTACACTGTTAAAAATATTTAGAAATAAGTAATACTAATACTTGAGTTTAATTGATCTCAAAAATCCAAAATAAATTTAAAATTCCTTTAATGTAGTCTAATGTTAATACATATAGAACTACAAATTGACCAAGTGTCAGCCATTGATTTCACATTGATTGGAAACAATCAATAATGACTATACAATCGGGACTTAGGATGTTAATTAGAATAGAAATGTTCCCCATTCTATGAATTCACACAAAGTATTGTCTAGAAATTTAATGCAAAAAATCCCATATAATGTAAAAGCATTTCCATAATATGGAGTCTAATGACAGTGGAAAAATTCAACTTAAGTAAAAAATAATTAAGTGATGAAGAAGTTTCAACTTTGAAATTGTCATCGCCTCAACGGCGTAATCGATAGCGTGTCTGCCCAAAGATTCGAGCCGGGCACTGACGAGGGTAGGTTCGAATCCGATCCGAAACACGTAAAATGTGAATTGTAGTTTTTTTCTGAGAAACTTCAAACCATACCTTTGAATTGAAAATATTCCAATTACTTCTTTACTTACTTGAGTTTAATTGATCTCAAAAATCCAAAATAAATTTAGAAATAAAATATTTAAAGATAGCGCTGATATAGCCTTTTTTAAATTTTTTTTCGCAATATCATATTTCCAAATTTACTCTTAATTATACCAAATTTTAAAAAAGTAATTTCTTGTTTTTCTAAAGATATTAATTTTTAGAAATTTGGATCTCGGATCAAAAAGTTGAGTTGTAAAGCTAAAATTTTTGATCAAGTTTTGAGATTCACATCTTAAAAAATTGATATGTTTAAAACAAAAGCAGAAACTCTTTCTTTAAATTTTGGCATGTTTTAGAGTTTGAGTTGAAACTTTTATATTTTGAACAAAAAATTCAAGATATGCTCGACCTACGCCATCTTTAAAAATTTTATTTTACAATATTTTTAACAGTGTAAGCTAAAATTATAGGTCAGTCAAATACCTTTACAATTCACATAAAACTGTTGATATAGAATGAGCTGTTAAAGTCTAGCGACCGCTTAAAAAAGTCTAGCAATCTCAGCTCGCAAGGAAAATACGAAGTTAAAGTAACGTCTGAGTGAAATTGAAACCCTTCATTCAGCAAATACTTGATCCGACTTATTTTAAAAGGCAGCGGATAGTAGGAGAAAGAGGCAAAAAACGAGCCCAAATTTGTATTTGCCAAAGAACTGGGTCCAAAGAGAGTAAGATAAAACAGAAGTGAGACAAACGGAGACATGGATGGGTGATGGAAGAGGCACTCCATTATATACAAAATGAAAAAATTGTGTTGTTAACACGGTTCTGCTAGGTTTGGCTAACATAATGCTAGAACTAGTCGGCTTAACCGCATTGGCGAAAGGTCCCCCTAAGGAGACAATTAATAATCTGATCCGAGTAGTAAGCCCAATACAAATGGCGTACACTAATATATTAAACCAGTTTTCTGCTCTCGAAGCTAAACAGCACAACAACAAAAACATGAAATCTGAAATTCTGAAAGGAGCAATCGATTTATTAGATGAACATAAGATACCGAAAACGCAGATACCATAAATAAAACAAAAAGCAAAACGATGAATGTACCGTGCTCAGAGTAAAACCAGCAAACAGTCAGATGCTGCTGTTGTCCGCAGCAACAAAATAATGAAAGGAGTGAAAAAAAAACTGAATCAAATGGAAGTGAAACTGAACCGGCTAATGAAGCAATAGTACTAGAGGAAGAGTGGACCCTAGTTGGTGGGAACAGGAAAAATGGAAAAAGAAAGATGAAGCGTGACAAAAGGCACAAAACAAGAAATAAAGCAAACAAAAATAGAAGAACTCAAGCATTGGTAACCCACCTCCCTTTCAAGGGGGGTGCAATGAAATAAAATCTGTTCTTTCAGTCCACGTCAACCTGTGTGACGGAGGTTTGAGAGCAAACGCAATGAAAAGCACGAGCGACACAATGGTCTATTTGTAACGCTATGGCCATTCATGTTTCACCTGAACAAGTAGTGTTGGTCATCTAGGCCAGAGTGATCTTGTCTTAAACACTGCATTTTAAGCCATTAGCGTTTCTCAGAATCTCCAATTGAATTCATTGGTGGGCAGCACATTTCCCGGCTAGATGACAGCCTCTGGGTCGGGGTCTTCCACCACCCAATGCGGAGCTAGAAAGTGCTGCTGAAAACTAGCTTTAAAAGCTACATTGGAAAACTTTAATTTAATTCGAAACCAAAAATGTGGATAAAGTTTTATCAAATTTATTACACAACCTACTAACCTGTAAACAAAGCCCTGATGAAAAAACAACACACTATTTATGTCATCCTATTGTTGATATTCAGTCATCCAGATGATCAGATGTTAAAGATCATCTACTCAACCCACCCATAACCTAAATTGATTTCACTTCTGCTTGAAGGAAATCCCATAATTTCTATGGAGCTGCAAGAGAACTAAATCACGTACATATGATGGCTTTTACCACATCTTTGATTTCACTTCCATTTTCTTTTAAAATGGATTAAAAGCAAGCTCATATCAAACAAAACATTGGAAGCACTATTATTTTTAACACGATTCTGAAAAACAAATAACTATTAACACTTCACTTGTGGAAACCAATCGAATAAAATCAAAAATAAAATTGATTTCTAAGATACTTATATTATATATTTGTTTTTTACTATATTTTTAATTTATTTTATTACACACAAAATATAACGGCATGCAAATGTATATACGTATTATAATTATAACGCTGATCAGCTATTTATCAACTTAAAAGTTAAATCATTTTATAATAAAAAAAAACAATTAAATATCTCAATAAATAATATAAATGACGAATATATAAAGTAGTAAATTAATATCTAACCTAATTACAGTAACTTATAAAGAAATTTTTGAACATCTAATTTATTTCCTGACTTGAATTTGTTTAAAGTTTATATTTGTTATTTATATTTCTTCTAATTTTTCATGGTATTCTTCTCAATCACTTTTCTTTCGTAGGTCTATTGACCAAAATATAGTGTGACGGGACACACAAATAATAATAATTTACAAAAAAAACACACCAAGAAGCACTCGGTTTTTAATGGCTTTTTGATTTGTTGTATTAGCTTGCATAGCTTGTTTGATATGGATATATGTACAAGAATCAATTTTACCACTTAAAAATTATTGTTCTTATTTAGTGGGATTTCCTATCCTTCAGATGGATGCAAACCGCGTGTGCTTCTAAAGCAACAAAATTAGAAACAAAAATTTAGGCTATACAAAGAAAATTCACAAGAGATAGGCACAAGTCCTAAATATCTATATTGATTACATACCTTGGCCGAAATTGATGTTCAGGTTAAAAAAAAAACACAACAAAACTTTGTGAACGGTGCGGTATCAATTATATTTTATTTTAAATTTATTAAATCACTTTTAAGTGCACCGATCTCTATTAACTACACAAGTGGTAATGGACAATTAAAGTCATCCGGCTAATTGCAAATATCTACAGGATTTTCGAATTACAATAAAAAATTCGAATTTATGATACCAATCCAAAATAAAATATTCTGTTTTGTGTTTTCTTTAACTTTTTCATTTTTACAATAGATGGATCGTTAAAAGCTTAACATACAGTGCGTGATGTAAAACATGATTAATTAAATCAAAAGAAAAAAATTATAATAATGCAGTGTTTTAGATAAGAATAAATTCTGTAGTAATGCCAATGCTACATATTGATTACTGACCTTCGCCATGATCTTAATGCTATTACCAAAAATGACCCGTTAAAAATACGATTCCTGATGAGTCAACCCAAGAGGCCGATACCACGAATAATAATAAAGAGGGTCAAAACTGACCTTACTGAAGCAGAACTACCATTTGCTCTAATAAGCCAAACGAAAAATCAGTTATCAAACCTATCTTTGAGATTGGTGCGTGAACTGGAGTAGATATTAACTGGGCGGTGGTTATAAATGCAAGCGAATTCTTAACAAATGGTAACTCTATGGTTTAGGAGTATGTCAGACCGACCCCTTTCCTGTTACAAGTAACAGTGCTTTGGACACATGTCTTAACAATTCAGACAAGCTAAGCAGACATATGCTTACTGTTCAAAAACGGGGCATAAAGAATCAGATTATCCAAATAAAGCATCCTTGGCGAAGTGTGCACCTTGTAAAAAAAGCAAACCAAATGTCCAAAAGGGAGGAGGTAGCACCTACCAATAGGTGTTATAATAATGAATTGGAGCAAATGAAACAAAGAAATTTCTCTGAAGAGAAACACGAACACATCGTCGGAGTCTAGCCAGAATATGAAAATTGTACAATCAAATTTCCAAAACTCAGTGCTGGCAGTGAACGAGATGCATAAATTCGTCTCTACTCATAATGTGGACATCCTGTGTGCACAAGCGGTCTACCGAATGTTTCATCTATTAAATGTCTATTGTCAGTTTCGAGAGCCTATTGTGGCCTATTTAAATAAACTGGATATGATACAAAGTTATATAAAAGGTCCAGTACTAATCGTTGGTGATTTTAACGCTCGATTGGCAATGTGGTTCGGCTATATCTCTGACAGCAGAGGCCACAAACTTAATGTCGCAGAATATGATAAAGCTTATACAACATTCAGTGATCATCGTGCTATCTCGTTTGAGATAACTAATTCTCAGAGCCGTTCTGCCTGCATCTTTCGTGCTTATCGCAAAGTCGTTGCTACCAACTAGAAACTCCCTAATCTAAATCTAGTACTAAATACTAGTTCAAGTACTAAACTAAATACTAAATATTAATTCAAGAGACAAGCTGAAGAGATTTGCTGTTCTGCGGACCGAAAAACGGCAGTTGCTTTCCTTACTAAAGTCATACAAAATGCTTGTGAAGATGCCATACCACGCAATTCAAACTGTATCAAAATAGGCAATCTGGTGAACCAGTGATATAGCTTAACTCAAAAGTGAGGTAAGTCAGGTAAGAAGAAAATAACATAAAGAACTTAACTCAGATCTGAGGCTGCAAAATCAGGCTCCTTACAGGAACCTCAGAAACATATACGTGCTAAAGGTTCATACAACTAAAAAGCAAAGCTTTATGAACTTGTTACGGAACTAGGCAGCAAGGGTCCACGGTTTTTTTTATAAATATCAGACGGGAAAGGTTGTACTACGTAGAGTGCATGGAACCGTTTCTTTGATAGGAAACAATATGCAGCACTCATGGAGTACCTCTAGCAAAGTGTTGCTTGACACCCTGCTACCAGATGATACAGAGGACTCACCTGAGCACGCTGAGATCAGAAGGATAGCGCAGCTACCGTATGATTCTCAAGATATCTCAGAGTATACAGTCAATTACCTTCAGGAGGCTGTGATCAGTATGAAACGTGGCAAAACTCCTGCTCTGGATTTAATAGAAGTTATAAATGCTCAGTAGTCCTGGAAAGTTCTAGCTCCAGCTTGCTTAAAACTCTTCAACAGCTGTCTCAGATTTGGCATCTTTGCTAAAGAAAGGATGATTGGCCGGGTTTTTTTAGTTCCTTTTTTTATGGAGATAGGGATCCTGGCGACCTTCTTTCAGTTCTTTCAGATCTGGGTAAAATTTCCAAGAAAATAATAAATAAAAGGCTTTTAAACTGCATTGATTTGAATGGTGGGTTTAACGGATAAGCAGCACGGCTTTAGATCGGGTTGAAATATGAATCACAATTTGGATTCACTCATGTTTTGTTTTCCATTAAAAGTCAAATATGGATTCCTCAGTGGAATTGAGATCAATTTTACCATCGTGTCTCAAGACATACAGTTGTATGGCAAAATTTTTGTAGTCGCGACAAGCACTTTCAACCTACGTACAATTAAGCCGACAAATTACACTTACATAACCACTAGGCAGAGATATCATCAAAATTTTCAGATTTGTTGAGTTGGTTACCTTAAATCCCAAAAGAGGATTTTCGTTAATATTGAATTACTTTACCAAAAATCTTATGTAGAAACTGAGTAAGACGACCAAACCTTGTCTTGAGCTTTTCGCAGCTTTTTTGTAAGCTGAATTCGTACACAGTTTTTTTTCAATTTTATTCTATTCCCATTCGTCATATTACTTATAGTTTGGCTTCTTCTATCACATTATTGTGGCTAAGGTTGTAATCGAACCCATAAACATAATATTTGTTAAGAATCTAGTCGCTGAAAATTCAAAGATCAGTTTCCAATACATTGTAACGACCAATGAAAATCTGATCAGTAGACATTTTTTTTTATAAATCTAAAACAAACAGCTCTCACATAATCACAGCTTCATTTCGCACTATCAAACAACTTAAGTTCATTTCAAAAATAATATATGACTGTATACAACGTTTCACTGCATAAATGATTTCATCTTTTAGTTTATTACTTCAAAATGTATATCTTTTATTCGAACTCGAGAGTTTTGCTCGACAATTGTAACAGCACTTCTGGTCTCAACTAATTCTCGGCATATTATGTAAAAAAAATGAACATCCTTGACAACATTACTGTTGGTGACCTCCTCATCATTAAAAAGGATATTTTGATGGCAAACTTTGTTTCTGGAAATCATTATTTCATTGAATTTTAAATCAATGTTTGAATTAGAATGTTTAGATCACATGTTCTAATTACAATCATTAAGGTAAACATTAACTGAATTTTGTGTAACATGTTAGGAATCTATTTGAGAGGCACCCCTTGTAAAAAAATTAAAAGAATTTTTTCGTGATTTTTTTTAACAAATTATAAAAATTCGGTATATCTCTAAAATATTATTAAATTCAACTCGACAAGATTTTTTAAATTATTTGGAATTATTTTGTTAATTTACGTATTGTATTTATTATTTTAATCTTAATTTGAAATTTTAAGATATATTTCAGCACTTTCAAAGATCTAATTTAAACACTTTGAAAACGGGACACAATTGTACCGTTACCAATTTGAGTTCTTTAGCGGTTATCGTTTCATTGAAAGTTTTGTTTTGACTTTTTCCAGAGATGCAGACTATGAAACAAAGATAACTGACAAGAAGGTTCACTCAACTTAAAATAAAACAAATGGTTGAAAATGAACCAAAATTAGCTTTGCTAACTCTTGACTTCAATGGGCGGATTAATAGAGATATATTTTATGGGTAACGAAAGCTCAACTTTCTTTGTTAAATTTTTAAGGAAATGCTAGAGTATTTTTTTGGACAGAAAAAATATGAAGAATATATGTATCTCATCAAATCGGCAGTGATAATTTTCTCGTATGAACTATTGACGGAATTAACGCATTTACGACCAAAAGACAATGAGATTAGTCTTACAGTTTATAATAGCCTTATTTGCACCAAACTGTATGGGTAGAGATTTATTTTAATTAGTCTAACTAAATACTTACACAAACATTGTATTGAAATTTATCCAACTAACCTTTAAATGCCAAAAACTCAACATCCTAACCTCCTCATTTTGTCTTACCTGTAAAATATAAAAATAAAACTCAAATTAGTAAAAAAAACTACTTTTTTCTAAAACGAAAAAAAATCACTCAAAAGACTCATTAACTTTAATACCATCAAAACAATAACCAAGCTTTATGAAAATATTTCCATAACGAATAACTTCCTCTTTGAGATAACTTTTAATTTTTAATGCCGTCTACTCGTACGCGACATCAATAACCGTTTCATTAAATTAGAGAGTCATGGGAGAATGTAAAAGATTTAAATCTTAGAAATAGATAATAATATAAAAGCGAAAAAAATATAATAAAATTTTCTATTCGGTTGACATTGTTTTGCTATGTTTTATGAATAAAATCTTCAAAACTGTTTCTCTACATTTACGACGGTTTGTCTTACCATGTTCTTTTAATCATAATTATGATTTATGATGATAGGTAATTAATGTTTTGTGATGATTCTCAATTGTATGTAAAGCAGTAGGAAGATATATGAATGTATGACCAAGATGTTTGAACGAGGTGCGGTTCTTTTGAATTATGATTGATTTGATAAATGAAGATTTAGCAATTTTCCGTTTTATGTCTAACGGTTACGATGTGGGTGCTATGGAACTGGTAATAGGTCAAACAATTGTGATGATTGTTTTGTAAATTGAATTTTAATTTGTATGTTGATGTAACTCAAGAATATGTTTAAACCTTAACGGCATAATAATATATGAGTATTAATACATCAAGCAGGGTAATGGTTTACATTTGTATAGACAAACAAAACAAAATATAAAATCAAAGTGCAATATTTCACAATATTTGTATATTCAACTGAGGTCGTAACTCGTCACTGTTTTTATTCAAAATTAACAGTAACTTAGACAGTTAACCATAAATTGTGGACTATAAAAAGAGCATTTAAGACGTTTGGCTTTATACAGTCAACTGTTCATTGGGAAAGACATAATATTTCTAATTACTACATATAAGGTACTGCACAAATACGTAATATTGGTTAGATCATCATTCAGCTATATTATCAGATTCAAATATTATCAGATCATCCGATTATTTAACTATTCGATAATCAGATCCCCAGATTATTATAACATCAAATCATTGCATTATCTGATCAGCCGATCACGATCATCTGGTCATATGAATATCAAATCTTCAGATCAATCGATCACTAGCTCATTTCATTATCAGATTATCGGCTAATCAAAACATCAGTTTCTAAGATCGTTGGCGCATCAGATCATCATATCATTATATCATCATGCCCTCAGATCATAAGATCACCACGATCAATAACAAGATCACCAAATCATCAGATCGTCAGATCATCAGATCTTTAGATCATCAGATCATCAGATCATCAGGTCATCAGATCATCAGATCATCAGATCATCAAATCATCAGGTGATCATATGATCAGATGATCAGATCATCATGTCATTATATCATCCTACCCTCAGATCATAAGATCACCAAATCATCAAATTATTATAGCACCATCAGATCATCAGATGATCAAACCATCAAGTCATCAGGTCATCAAATTTTCAGATATTTAGATTATCTGATCATCAGATAACAAGATCACCAAATCATCAGATCATCAGATCATCAGATCATCAGATCATCAGATCATCAGATGATCAGATGATCAGATCATCAGATCATCAGATCATCAGATCATCAGATGATCAGATGATCAGATCATCAGGTCATCAGATCATCAGATCATCAGATCATCAGATCATCAGATCATCAGATCATCAGATCATCAGATCATCAGATCATCAGATCATCAGATCATCAGATCATCAGATCATCAGATCATCAGATCATCAGATCATCAGATCATCAGATCATCAGATCATCAGATCATCACATCATAAGATCATTAGATCAGTAGATCATCAGATCATCAGATCAATAGATCTGGTAAAGTAAAAAAATAAAACAAATCTGAATTTGTTGCACATCTAACGAATTGTGTGAAATGTAACAAATTATTAGATAAGTCCGAATATTCTAAGATGGTTTTTTGAGTAAAATAATTGCCAAAACCAGAGCATATTGTGCGAGTTTACTTTACACAATGTCAGTCAGTTGGCGTCATGTAATACACCTGGTGGAGATTTACTTAATCAAATTTACGAATTTACAATTTTTACACATGCTAGGACGATAACCATTGCATTGGTAGGTATATTCTTCAAAAACAGAATAACGATTGATTGGGTTCCCTATTCACAAAGTTATCTTCAATTCTACAGGTGTTCCACATCCAATGGGTTTTGTCTACTTTTACAAATGTTTATTAGAAATTTGCCCATCAAGAATTCTCCAAATATGGTTGAAGGAATGGTATTACTAACATGCAGTGATATATTGATGAACATTCGGATATTTTACAAAAAGATGGCACAAACCATGGAGTTCAAGAGCAAGATGAAAGCTTGTTCATGTTAAGCAGGTCAGATAGATAGGTCAGATGTGAAATCATTTTCACATGTTTTGTTTTTTTACGATTCTGTAAAGTTTTACTGAACTACCGCCGTTGCGGGTTTCTGACAATGGCGAGCAATTCAAGTCTCACCTACTGGCTAGCTCTCTCAAGATTTTTGGAGTGACACATATATTTACTCCAAAATATTAAATATTTATAATATTTACTCCCAAATATTTACTCCATTATATTCCAAAATATATTACTCCAAGCCGTATACGTTCGAAACATTTACCAGAGAGACGTGACCTGTAATTTCAACGCCAAGCTCGCTCCAAAATTAATTCCTCGATTTGTTGGAACCGTGGCGTTTGAGAGGAGACATGCATCGGAAATACTTAAGTGTTTACTATGTTCAGAAAATGTGCTCTTGAGTATTGCCATCTTGTAACCCGTCCGTTACGTTACACGTTTTACGTTTCAAGTCACCCATTATAAGTTTCCACATCCGTCGTAAAATCGTCCTTCTCCGGACAACCAGATGACAAGTGGTTCAATGACAGTGCAACCCTTTGGTCCCCTCATTTTTGAATGTAGTTCCGCCATGAGAAGTTCTCAGGGTGTGGAACGTCCAAACAGTTTGAAACGAAGGGAATCGACACCCTAGTTTCGTGTTAAAGACTTTTATTTGTCAAAATACAAGAAAGCATTTTGTTAATTTAGATGTCTAATGACATCATATCAATTTCAAAACCATTTTCCTATGTTTCGTTTTTTTGTAAATGTTATAGAACTTTTTAGCAGAGCGCGATAACGATTGTGTAAAATTTTACTCAAGATTTTCGGAGTGACGCATATATTTACTCCCAAATATTTACCCCAGTCTAACACTTCAGAATAAGCAACCCATAGTTTCTGCCATTCGCTTATGTATACAAACACACCACAACACCTGGAATATTCATTTAGACGAGATTACTTTGCCCTTGCGAAATGTCTACTATCTATCTATTGGGTTCACTCCTCATTTTGTAGCTTTTGGACGTCACCGAGTTAGACACGACTACGAATAAAAAATCCTTTGTGATATTCAATAACTTTGTAATGTTCTTCACCACTTATACATCGCTTACCAAAACAACGCTCATTGATGCAATTTGCTGAGCAAGGTTCGCAGTTTTAATCCCCAGCAAGTCATATACGTTCGAAATGTTGTCCAGAGTGACGCGACCCGTAATTTTAACGCCAACCTTGCTCCAAAATTCATTCCCACAAAACTTATGCGACCTGTCGGAACCGTGGCATTTGAAGTGGAAGACATTCAAGGAAACAACTTGGGTGTTTACCGTATCAATCATCAGGCACTGAGTGTTGTTATCTTCTCGCCCGTCTATAGTGTTTCCAGTTTTACGTTTCAGGTTATCCATTAACCTGCCTCATCATCCGTAAAATCATCCTTTTCCGGCACAACGAAGGACAACATCTCCAATGTTAGTGGAATCTTTCCGTCCCTTCATTTTTGTAGGAGGCCCGGCTTGGGGCGTTCTTAGGTCGTGGGACGTTCCCACAACTTGTGACGAAGGGAATTTCACCACCCTACTTTTGTGTCAAAGACTTTTATCTGTTAAAATTCCAGAAAATCATTTTGTTAATTTCGATGTCTTATATTACATCATATCCATTTCAAAAACTTTTTTCCGTGTTTCGTTTTGTTGTAAATTTTGCAGAAACTGTTTTGTTGTTATTATTTCTGTCGATTTCCCAAATGCTCTTGGGGTTCAGATTAAACCGAGATTTAAAGCAAATAATTTGGGTTTGGGAATTTTGGGTTTAGAGGAAAGAATTATTGAGCGAATTCGATCGAGCGAGTTTTGAGCTCAGTCGAAGAGACAATTTTTTATATTTAGCTTGTGCAATATCAGCAACTTTCTGGGGACTATGTTGCACTGCTAGTTGTTACAAGATTTGGGTTCTTGGTGGGATCAAAAATTAACGTGAGCTATGCTTAACAATTATGTTGGTCCATAGCTTGTTAAGATGTTATTGCAATCTTGACAGTATATGCAAACCCAGATATACATCGAATTGAATAATTAGAAATGTTGTAAATCAGTCATATTCAACTTCATGGTAAATTGTTAGTTTTTTCTCTTTATGATCAACTATGGTTGGGAGAAATTGAACTGTCGCCCATGCTTTAATCGTGTAGAAAACCATACGGAGACACCATCGATACAACAATTTACAATTTTTCATCTCACGTTTTTTTTTGTAAAACTTATTAAATCACAATAAAGTAGAATTGTCAGTGCTTTCTTTACTGTCTTTACGTCTTAAACCGTAAAAAAACTATTTTCATTTTCAAATCCAGTCATGTATTATTAATTATTTAATAATTTGTGGATTTTTGTCATGCTACAACTATTGTTACGTTACTTTGTGTTTTTATCTGTATACGAAAATAAAAATTTTCTTTTTTTCATTCCATTGTTTCAGTGTTAATTTGCTCAAAAAACCGTGTTATTCATAAAATAATCAGTAATTCTGATTTAATCGAGAAAAAAAATTAATTTAAACGAAATATCAATTAGTATATAGACACTTCCTGTGTGGTGTTTTGATATGTTTAGATAATTTTTTTATTTTGTAAATGAAAAGAAAATTATTTTTAGTGATCATTAAATAATGACCAAAACTACTTTGTATTCTATTGTTATATCTGAAATTAGTTATGGATGGGTGAGCTATACGGACACTAAGGTGTGAATGGAAGTGTAATAATTATAAATGATTTTCAAATGACTTTCGTGAGTTATACTTACATACATTTGGAATTTTATATGATCTTTATTAGAGATCGATTCTTATAAAATGAAAACAATCCCATGTTTGCATAGATACTGAAGTTTTAGGGTTTTGAATTAGACTGGTGAGTTCTGTGTCGGACGCTTGAAGTCCAATAAGTTTATCAACATCAAGACCAGAAAAATATGATTGTCATTTCTTTGATTTGTGATAACGATAAAGGTAGAATATTTTTGCTGTGCGGTTGAGAGAAATTATAGTGGCTGTCGACAACTTTTACAAAATTGTTTGGGGACTGCTCCTATTAGCGTGATACCTGTATCATTTGTTTTGATAATTTGTAACCGATTAGTCAAGGGTTGTATTGCATTGAACAGATCAAATAAGACTGACTTTTAGATAGCCATGATGAAAAGATATTAACTAGCCTATATGTGGTTTAAATCTATGGGAGTAATTCACAATACTAACGATTCACTGAGCTGGTCGAACTGATGAAGACTTATAAAAATCTTGGACGGCCATGATTCGATTTAGAGAGGGCCTTACCACTTTTAGGTGATTTCATGGCTCAAAAAGTCAAAGGAAATAAAAAGAAATACGAACTTCGAAATATTGATTTTAGTCATTTTGTTCTTTATTCGTAATCTTATGCGGTGGAGATGAAGAAGGACACAAGATGAGGAAGGCCTAAATATTCCCAGCCCATTCGAAAACTGAGTTTTGACTCTTTTGAATTTGGTCGTCTCCAGTCTGTATGGTCGGGTCAAAGTATTTGCCATAATCTAGAAATTTTGAGTACCATTGTGTGTTCGAATGCGGTGTCGAATTTGAGCTCCTTAGTAAAGATTGAGAAATCTGAAAGGGATTTTCTGTTGATTTCCTGAACATTAACAGGCATAAGACAGTCAAACTTAAAAAAGCATCCGAAAACAAGGAAATGGTAGCAGCGAGCAATGAAAAGAAATATTTTGCTCAAAGACAAGTTGACAAAAACTAAACAAAAATTGACATACAAAATTCGTTCATGTCATGGAATGAATACCGTAGTTAAAATTGAATTCGACAGTTAGCATTGTCAGAGTAACTGATGTTATATCAAGACTGTCAAATTTCTCAATGTCCACCAAAATCTATGTTCGATAGTTTATAATCACATATTTGGATTTCAGATTATTGGTACGTCAGATCCCGCGCCAATGAGATTTTTTTTATTTACCTGGATTGGACTAATATTTTGTGGTAGAGGAAGTGCTAGTCTCCCTTGACCGAACTTAATGTATCAGCGCCATGCAAGTTCAGATCAATTACAAATAATGTGATCCCTGGTTTCTGCCTTCGAGTTGCAGAATCTGCATCTGTTGAAGACAGCAACGCCTAATTTGTTAACATGGTGATTTTTCGTACCATGTCCTGTCACGCACTATTTTAATATCTTCTGATACTATCTCTCAAGATCGGTTGTTTCAAGAGGGGAGACGGGGAGGTTTCCTAGAAACTTTTTTGAATGCAGTATACTTTTCTGTATACCGTATAGTTGTTGCTTCTTACAAACACAAGTGTAACGAGGTTAGTTTCTCTAATTTTTTGTAGATTTAGGTAGCATTCTCATAATATCTTTGAATTAAAGCGCGTTAACTTCAGAGTCAATAACGTCAGAGTCAATAGCGTCGCCTGACACATACATCTGTGTTGCTGTATTCTCTCTTGCACAATAGTTGATGGAAAAGGTTTCGGCTTGCAATACTGTTGCAGAGATACCAAGTGCTAACGCCCGTTTCCCCTATGGCCAAACACCTTGCACTAGTACCTTCATTAGTTCGATTCATCACATGCTGGCACAGGATGCTAGTATTTGTAAGTAGCCCTCAGTCCCTATCCTGGACCCTATGTTGATAATAAACCGTCTATCTAGATTAGTGACATTTAGCATACAGTACGAAATGTTTTAGGTCTCCAATTCGTTCTGCAGTTCCGAGAGAATCTTTAGATGTCCGGTTAGGATACCAGAATTTAGTATTTTAACTAGCTGCAGCCACTAGATGCAGTTCTTATATGTCGGTGCAATAAAGGCAGTAAGAGAAGTTTCTACCTTGCAGCTGTTGTTGTGGTTCTAAAAGCACCGGTGGTACAGAGGTACACAAGTCTCTGTATTTTTGTGAGCACTGTCTGAGTAGATATTTGGTTTGTTTTTGGCCACTAGACCAAAGCTGCGTATGACAGTATGGGTTTTATTATACTTTTAGGGCTTAAACCCCAGGTTTTTCCAAACAATTTTCTGCATGCGAAAAAAGCCTGGATTGCTTTGTTCGAGATCTGTTTTAGGTGTGAGTTCAAAGTGAGCTTGCTATCGAGGATCACACCCAAATACTTTATCTCTTTAACTACTTGTATCCGTTCGCCGTTAAACTCAGGAGGATTGAAATTAAAACTTTCTGTTAGTAAAGACTACGACACCAGTTTTTTGTGTATTAAGATACACCCCCCCCCCCCCCTTGGTTGCACAAACTCTTCACTAGGTCCAGCGCTGCCTAGGTTCGTTCATCGACAGGAGCTTTTAGAGTCATGTTTTTTCTTACCATGACTGTTATATCGTCAACGTAGCCTATAGTAGTGAAGCCTGAATTTTTCAGCCTATTTAAAAGATCATCAGCGATTTTCAATCAGCGCAATGGAGAGAGTGCTCCTCCCTGAAGACATCCTCTAGAAGCCGTGACAGCTACCGATGTATTTGCTGGTGTAGCTGTAAGTGTAGCCTAGTGTAGCCTATGAGAAATAATAGTTTGAGTTTGGTGTTTTACATTGGGCAAACGTGCAGCATTAAATCTGTTTTACAGCGTTAACTGCTCCACTTTTGTTTCAACTGAGCTTTTTAATTGTGATTATGCAATGATTTCTAACCTAACTACGATAGGCATTTTTGCCAAACACAATCGTGATCAGGTTTGAATTCAACCTCAATTTACTATATACAAAGATTCAATACCAAAACTAAAACCATTAACGTTGCTTTCATCAAACTTTCATCAAACATACTAAAATTATACTTCGCTAGACTAAAATTTTGAATGCATTTTGATTTATTGGGATTTTGTGACCAATTAGTTTTTTAAGCTATTGGAGGAATATTCTAGATACAGAATATTTTTTTTTTGGAATTGTTTTTCTTTTTTTTTTTTTGGTAAAACGATGAAGATGTTGCATACTTGACACAACGTGTTTTTTTTGTGTACTAATCAGTGATCGAATGCAGAAGAAGATTTGAGGGATAACGATTGTGATTTGAGTAATAAATTTTGAATAAGCGATAATTATCAAAGCCTTAGGGCTTCGTATTTTTTATGATCGTCAGTTATGTCCCGTGTTGTAAACTTCTATCAATTTGCACAAGCCCTAATGTTGGGTCACAATCCTACAATTCCAATACTGTTAATGAATTACTGGCTTTTATAGAGTTTCTCTGAAATTTTTTATCAACTTTCTCTCTGAAAATGGAATCTAAACGTGTTCAATTAAATTTCGGTTTTTGTCTGTGCCAGAGTCGGTTGCAGAGTCACCACTTAATTCGCTGAGCTTAGCAGTTCGTTATTGCTTGATTTCCAAAGAAAAAAATAACTGACACTAACACTTCAACGCGATAATTTTCAAAAGAATCAGTTTTAATCAGTTTTATGCATTTACAGCAAATTGTTTTCTATTTCTCATTTTATGCGTTAAATCGATTCAAAGAAATCATAACGAGATCATTTAAATTGACTGCTAACAAATTTAATTACAATTATAGATAAATTTTTCTGAAAGGCTAAAAATTATTGAGAATAATTAGATTGGTTTAAATTTTATTGAGATACTGCACATTGGTGACCTCGACGTGAAATATTTTCCCAAAATAATTAAAAACTGTTTTAACAATTTTTCTTAAAAAAAATATTCCTAATTATTTAAATATTATTTAATTTATTGTGTTACAATTTTCTTTATATATTTTCATTTACACTTTAACTTTTGAAATTATTGAATGACGTCTGATTTTTTTTCGTAATTATTTGTTTTGTATCAAAAGAAAATATCGGCAGACCAATAAAGAAAATACAGTTTATATTCTCTTTTTAAATCTGGAAAGCCTGCATACAATTTGCAGGAAAAAATTATTCTAAGTATCTTTAGTTTGAATTGTCAGGGCAGTAAGACCTTTGTTAAATCGATTGAAATGGAATTTTTTGAATCGATCAAATTTTGCAGAATTGAACAAATGCTGTTGGGTCATCGAAATAAATTATTCTCGTGCTTGCCTGTCTTGATAAATGTTGCAACTAGCACAGAAGCAACGGATTAGAATTTTGATAAAAATTAAAATATTTGTAATTTTCAAACTCAAGCAACGTAAAACTTTTTTATTTCAATCAAATAAAATTTGTTTATTCTCTTCCATTTAATTATATCAGCTTTATTTGTATGTTTTTTCGATAATAATAGTATGTATTATTGTATTGTTTTCTAACCTATAGCCTAATGAACTTAACCTATTGCCTAATGAACATTTTATTCAATTGGTATGATTCCAATTGGTCAAATTGTTTTGATTTCATTAAAATTATTTTCAAATTATAATCACAATTGCTTTGATAAGTTTTCTTCAAAAATCAAATTTTGAGTAATTCTCTTATTTCGTTTAGTTGAACTTGGTTGATTGTATGAGAAGGGCGTTTTTTTATCATCAGGGTTTTTTTTATTAAGAAATTTGATTTATCAATTAAAACAATAAAGATTTATTGTTTTAATTGAAGAAAATGTTTTTATTTTTTATAATACACAATTCTTTTTTATAATAAAATCTTTGTCAGAGAATAAAGTATTGTAATCGATTCGTGAATAATGAATTTTATTCTCTCGCAAATTAAAATTCTCGCTCGTGCCTCGCTCAAATTTTAAGCTTTTGCTTGAGAATAAACTACTTCATTATTCACTCATTGATTAAACTACTATTAATGTAAATCAAATTTTTTAAAATATTTATTTTAAATTAAAATATGAGTCAGCAAATTCTTATTTTTATCAAACTCGTTCATTTACACCTCTTCTAAGTAACACGCTGCATGTGATCATTTTTCATTAAATATTATGCTCATCATCATCATATTACATGATACTTTATTACTAAATTGTTAAATGTTGAACCCATAATACATATTACACAATTAGATAATAAACAAAACGTAACTGTTTAGAAATAAAAATTAGGTAATACTATGTAGCTATTACTTCTCATATATTGAAGAACCTAAAATTGTATCGATTGATGATCGTGATTAATTTTGTTTTCATGTTTTTTTTGTCGTTCAGAATTTAAAACAGTTTTTACAAAAAAAAAATATAAATGAAATATATTAAAAAAAATCGGTTATTAATTTAAACAGATTTTTTTTCTTTAAGAAATTGTTCTTCTTTTGTTTGGATTACAAACTTTCTTCATTTTCATATCGTGATTAAGAGGCATGTTATGATTATGTGAACGCCTTACAGTAAAACAAAATTTGCGTATTCAATCACAAATAAATTCCCACAAAACAATTTAATTTCAAATCATTCGTTCTCCCACCCATTAACAATACAAAATATCGATTATAATACAAAATATCGATTTATTAGAAATAAATTTAACACAATCAATTTCAAAAAACACAAATCAATTTTCACTCATTTAACCTTTTCAATCATTTCTTTAACACTCTTTTCTTACCCTGAATAATCTTTTCTTTTTTTTCTAATTTAAAATATTCTGGGAACTCATAACTTTTGCTAATAATAAGCAAAAATAATTATGAGAATCAATTTCTTCACTACAATTCAATTATTCAAAAAATTATGAAAGAAATTGGAAAAAAATCAGACATCAATCATAATATAAAAAATATAATAAAATCTTTTGTTTCCTTGTTTTGGACAGAAGAGCAACTCACAATTTACTATTGAAGAAGATCAAAACAAAAGGAAAAGCTTAATGGTTATGGTGAGGAGTTCTATATGTAAAGTTGGAATCCGTTAGTTATTTTAAAAGGTTAAATCTACCGTCTTGCAGCATCGGTAGTGGTAGAACTATGTAGTAGCAGATCGAATAAAAAAGTTACTCTCTCTCTTAGATCTCTCTCTCTCCTCTCTCTCTCATCTCTCTCTCTCTCTCTCTCTCTCTCTCTCTCTCTCTCTCTCTCTCTCTCTCTCTCTCTCTCTCTCTCTCTCTCTCTCTCTCTCTCTCTCTCTCTCTCTCTCTCTCTCTCTCTCTCTCTCTCTCTCTCTCTCTCTCTCTCTCTCTCTCTCTCTCTCTCTCTCTCTCTCTCTCTCTCTCTCTCTCTCTCTCTCTCCCTCTCCCTCTCACTCTCTCTCTCCCCTTCTATCTCTGTCTTCCTATCTTTCTCTGTCTCCCTACTCTCTCTCTCTCTTCTTTCTCTCTTTATCTCTCTCTATCTTTCTTTATTTTACAACACATTACAACATTACAGTGTTGAAAACGAGCCAAGAAATGATTCGAAACGTGAAAACTCGATTTACAAAACACATATAGCTCACGAAGTCAAAGTTTC